>CABHPP010118091.1:0-45382 GCA_902168425.1 Peromyscus attwateri | reverse complement strand
ACTATATATATATATATATATATATATATATATATATATATATATATATATATATATATAAATTCTATGATCTTGTTGGAGGAAGTATGTCATTGGGGGTGGGCTCTGAAGTTTCAAAAGCCCAAGTTAGACCTAGTATCTCCTCCTGCCGTCTGTGGATCTGGATGTAGAACTCTCAGCTGCTTCTCCATCATCATCTCTGCCATACTTCCTGCCATGATGATAATGGACGAAACATCTGAAACTGTAAGCAAGCCCCAGTTAAATGCTTTCTTTTTTAAGAGTTACTGTGGTCATGGTGTCTCTTAATAGCAATAGAACAGTGACTAAAACAGTATGCCTTTTTGTTTCTAGGCTACTTGGTTCCCTACTACCATGTTTTCCAAGGATCAAACCTTGGGCTTCATATATGATAGGTATGGTGAGCATGGCTGGTGGGCTTTGAGGGACTTGGCAATTAGGATGTCCACATGATATTTGCCTTTTGAATATTCATGGTTTATTCACAAAAACATTCCTTATGCTGGGCGGTGGTGGTGCATGCCTTTAATCCCAGCACTCTGGAGGCAGAGCCAGGCAGATCTCTGTGAGTTCGAGGCCAGCCTGATCTACAGAGCGAGATCCAGGACAGGCACCAAAACTATACAGAGAAATCCTGTCTTGAAAAAAAAAAAGAAAAAGAAAGAAAGAAAAAAACACTCCTTATAATACCATACTATTCTAAAGGTTTTGGTAATCTCATTTAAGCAGATATCTCACCAGAGCAGGAAATGGCAGGAAATGCTGCAGGCTCCTGAGGTACCCTCTCTGGTGAGGATGCTTTGGGAGCGACATGCATCCACTATAAGACCCTTCAGCTGTGGCAGGCTGGGAATATAAGTGAGGCTGCAGTAAAGAAGCCACCAAGACAGCAGCTCCAAGGTTTGGGGGAAAGGTTTGGTTGTAGATAGGAGAGAGAGAGACCATCCAGAGGAATCTGGCCAACTGGACATGGACTGTCTATGAGAGAAGTGAAGTTATCAGAGTGGGGTGGTGGAAAGCCCTGCTGTTGCATAGGGAACAAAAGGGTATCTGGGAGGAGGGAAGCCTGTGCATGACAACAGCCTTGGAGCTAGCACAGTGGACATGGAGTTGGGGAGGTGAGAAGGGCCAGGAGGCCAGCACGGGCTTTGATATGCAGCCACACATAAATGCCAAGGGCAGTGGCCTCTCTGGCAGGCAGAAACCCATTTTGCAGGTTTCTGAGAAATGCTTGCTGTCTGCTTTTAGCAATCCTTCTACACTGCAACTTTAGCTATGCTGAGACTGTCATTTCTGGACATATGCACTGCCTTTTGAAGTCTGGGGAATCAGAATTTCCTTTGGAAGTTCCAGAAAGTTCTTAAGGGCATCGGGCAGCTGCTAGTGCTGATGGGCAGGCATGTGTGAACTCAGTAAGCGGCTTGAGATACTATGACTTGGGAGCATTGCAGTGCCAGTTTTTTGTATTGTCCAGTGAGCATTAGTTTTGTGATATCAAGGTTCACAATTTAGGGTTGCTTCATTAACATATCAAACATATCAGAGCCACCTTGAGGCTGGCTCATTTTTTTTTTTTTTTTTTTGGGTTTTTTTAGAAGGGGTTTTTTCTCTAGCTTTTCGCCTTTCCTGGAACTCGCTTTGGAGACCAGGCTGGCCTCGAACTCACAGAGATCCGCCTGCCTCTGCTGCCCGAGTGCTGGGATTAAAGGCATGCGCCACCACCGCCCGGCGAGGCTGGCTCATTAACATATCAGCCTGCTTGGCTCATATCAGAGCTGATTTGTGGCTAGCTTCTATTTTTTTTTTAATTTATTTATTTTTTAAATTACACTCATGATATTCATTAATTACACTCATGATATTAATCACATTTGTGGTATTCATAGATTACATTCGCAGTATTCATTCAATTATATATATATATATATATATATATATATATATATATATATATATATATATTTTAACTTTAAATGCCAAATGTCATTTATTGAAGTGGGGAGGAGGTCTTAAATACAGGCTTACAGCACAATGGGAGGACCCTGGAGGGCAGAAGTTCACTACTGATGTTTTACAACCTTGCATCTAAGCTGTTAACACCCATTATGCAGGATACAGAGACAAGGAACTTCCCTTAACCATTCAGGAGGGTGGAACCTGGCAGGGAATTAGCATAGGGAGGATATCAAGGTCAAGGTCAGCAAGCAAGGCAACAGTTACCCAAAACGGGGTCCAGGACCCTACAGGTCCCCCTTTTATTAAAAAATGAGCTTCTGACTTGGGTTGCGTGGGACGTCAGCAGGTCACCTTACCCGTCATGGAGATACCTGCCCAGGCCACACAGGTGCTCTGTCTTAGGTTGGTGAGTGCCCCCCAGGCATTACCCGTCTCTGAATACTCATTATCATACAGGCTCAATTGTGTGTGAGCTGCATAGTTAATGTGGCTAGCTTCTTAACACATCTTGTAAGCATTATATTATTCCAAGTAACACAGAATGATTTTACATAAAATGGTTTCTGTAGTATGCATCCTAATTGAGCTTAATAATAAAAACCTGGAGTCAGATGTAGGGGTAAATGTTGAAAGATCAGAGAGGCAAAAGAGCAAGCCATGGCCACCACCTCTTACCTGGACAACACTTCAGCCTGAAAGAGACAGAGCTCCTGTCTCCTCCCACCTTATATTCCTCTCTCTGCCCATCCATATCACTTCCTGTCTCCACCTCCAAGTGCTGGGATTAAAGGTGTGTGCCACCACTGCCTGGCCTCTATGGCTAACTAGTGGCTTAGCTCTACACTCTGATCTTCAGGCAAGCTTTATTTGTTAGATCACAAAGTATCACCACAGGTTTCACTTATGCATCTTTTTTCTTCTTTTTATTTATTCTTCTCTCATATAATACATCCCAACCACAACCCTCTATTCCTCCCAGTACCCCCCCATCACCTTCCCTTTTCCCCAGATCTGCTGCTCCTCTCCATTTCCCTTCAGAAAATGACAGGCCTCTTAGGGATATCAATAGAACAAGCATAACAAGACGCAATAAGACTAGGCATGAACCCTCATATCAAGGCTGGACGAGGCAACCCAGTAGGAGGAAAAGGGTCCCATGATCAGGCAAAAGAGACAGTGATGCTCCCAATTCCACTGTTAGGAGTCCCACAACCACCCCTCACGGCATGTATGCAGAGGACCTAGCACAAATCCACACAGTCTCTATAGTCTGCTTCTGTCTCTGTGAGCTTCTATGAGCCCTGCTTAGTTGATTCTGTGGGCTGTGTTCTCATGGTGTCCTCCATCCCTCTGTCTCCTACAATCCTTCCTCCCCCTCTCTCTCAGGGTTCCCTGAGCTCCTCCTAATGTTTGACTTGTAATACCATAAATTAACCTGTAAGCCCCACCTGTCCAAGAACCAGGTAATTTCTTGGAATTCTGGGAGTTGTAGTTCTTGGAAAATAACAACAAAGCCACATGGGAAAAATACAGTGGGTTTTTCCTTAAACAACTCTGTAACGTTTTTCAGGGCCACTCAGCCGGGAAATTCCAAGGAGTAGTCCTGACCAAAGTCCGTCTTGGTCAATATTTAATATTTTAATAAAGCTTGCTTCAAATTCAGTTCAAAATGGTAGAATTGGTTTTTCTCTGGTGAATTTTAGGAATAACAGGCTATGGTCTTTGCATCTGCTCCCATCAGCTGCTGGAGGAAGCCTCTCTGATGACAATTGTGCTAGACACTAATCTATGAGTATGGCAGAATATCATTAGGAAACATCTCATTGATATTTTTTTTGTCAGTCATATTTGGTTCTACCTTAGGCCTCTGGGCCATCCAGCTTCCCATTCCCGGCCACTGGGGATCAGGGCAGTATCAGGTGTGAGTTCCCCCTTGTGGCTTGGGCCTCAAGTTAAATCAGTTATTGACAATCTCTGAGCCATCTTTTCCCTAGTACATCTTGCAGGCAGGACAGGTTGTGGGTCAAAGGTTTTGTGGCTGCATTGGTGTCCCAGTCCCACCACTGGAAGTCTTGCCTAGTTACAGAAGATGGCTGATACAGACTCCATTACTAGGAGTCCTTGCTAGTCACTCTGATAGGTTCCAGGAAGTTTCCACTGCACTGTTTCCACAGCACCCCTAAATTCTCCCTATTCCAGTCATCTCTCCCCATACTCTCTCCCTCCCTCTGTCTCCCACCTGATCCCTCCTGTTCTCATCCCCACCAGTCCCCAGTCCACCCACAAAATCTATTCTATTTCCCCTTCCCAGGTAGATCCATGCATCCCCAGCACGCTGCTTGTTACTTAGCCTCTCTGGGTCTGTGGATTGTAGTGTGATTATCCTTTACTTAACAGATAACATCCACTTATAAGTGGGTACATATAATGTTTGTTTTTCTGGGTCTGGGTTGCCTCACACAGGATGATTTTTTTTCTAGTTCCATCCATTTGCCTGCAGATTTCATGATGTCATTTTTTTTTTTTTATAGTGGAGTAATACTCCAATGTGTAAACACACCAGATTTTCTTTATTCATTCTTTGGTTGAGGGATATCTAGATTGTTTCTCGTTTCTCTCTACTGTGAATAAAGCTGCCATGAACATAGTTGAATAAATGTGCTTGTGATAGGTTGTTGGGAGCTTTGGCATGAAGGTACTTGTGCCCACAGATCCCCAGAGAAACTAGGAATGTTAAACACACAGGATTGTCTGATGGTATCTCAGAGTTGTTTTGATTTGCATTTCCCTGATGACTAAGGATGTTGAGCAGTTCCTTAAATGCCTTTCAGCCATTTGAGATTTTTCTTTTGAGAATTCTCTGTTTAGCTCTGTAGCCCATTTTTTAATTGGGTTGTTCAGTATTTTGATGTCTAGCTTTTTGAGTTCTTTATATATTTTGGAGATGAGCCCTCTGTCAGATGTGGGGTTGGTGAAGATCTTTTCCCATTCTGTAGGCTGTCGTTTGGTCTTATTGACCGTGTCCTTTGCCCTACAAAAGCTTCTCAGTTTCAAGAGGTCACATTTATTAATTGTTGCTCTCAGTGTCTGTGCTACTGGTGTTATATTTAGGAAGTGATCTCCTGTGCCAATGCGTTCAAAACTACTTCCTACTTTCTCTTCTATCAAGTTCAGTGTAAATGGATTTATGCTGAGGTCTTTGATCCACTTGGACTTGAGTTTTGTGCATGGTGAAAGATATGGATCTATTTGCAATCTTCTGCATGTTGACATCCAGTTATGCCAGCACCATTTGTTGAAGATGCTTTCTTTTTTCCATGGTACAGTTTTGGCTTCTTTATCGAAAATCATATGTTCATTTCCCTTCTTTTTTTATTCCTTGTCTGTCTACCCACCCTGACCAATGAGGCCATGATTTGAACAGGAGTGGGGTTTCAGGGGGCCTAAGGCATTTGAACATAAAAGCAGCTCAAACAGAACAATCCTCATTTTTATTATTAAAACAAGCAACACACGAGGTGATGTTTACAGCTAGCTTAAGCAAATACAAGTACAGTGAGGGAATACACCTGGTGTCATGAATATTATCTTTGGTCATGTGGAAGAGCTACGAGAGCTTTCTTTCTTTCTCCCAGAGCTTCACCTTTCCAGTGGGAATAACGTGAACACATCTGGACGTTCCCTTTCATGTCCTTGCTTTCAAGCACATCCACTGTCATAGTTTGTTCATTTCTTTCTAGAAGAGCACCTCATGGGAAAAACGTGTTGCACTGTGCCCCATTCACATTTCATAGTAAATTAATAGCTTTCTTGCACAGGCTTCTGTTGTTGGCTTTTTTATTCTCTTAGCCCCTACCCCCACCCTGTTCCCAAATAAATCACACACAGATGCTTATTCTTAATTATAAATGCCTGGCCTTAGTTTGGTGTGTTTCTTGCCATCTTTTATTAACTTATATTATCTAATCTACCTTTTGCCTCTGGGCTTTTACCTTTTTCTTACTTCTATAATCTTACTTTCACTCTTATTCTGTGGCTGGCTGTGTGGCTGTGTGACTATGTGGCTATCCCCTAGCATTCTCCTCTCCTTGCTCTCCTACTTGCTTCCTTCCTCCCTTCCTTCCTTCCTTCCTTCCTTCTTTCCTTCCTTCCTTCTTTCCTTCCTTCCCTTCCTTCCTTCCTTCCTTCCTTCTTTCTTTCTTTCTTTCTTTCTTTCTTTCTTTCTTTCTTTCTTCCTTTCATCCTAGATTTCTCCTTCTATTTATTTTTTCTGCCTGCCAGCCCCACCAATCCTTTCTTCTACCTTACTATTGGCCATTTAGCTCTTTATTAGACCATCAAGTGTTTTACACAGGCACAGTAACACATTAACAGCTTCACAGAGTTAAACAAATGTAACATAAACAAAAGAAACATACCTTAAAATAATATTCTACAATAGGCTCCCACACTTGTTATGGTGATTTGAATGAGAATGGTCTGTAGCAGAATTGTTAGAAGGTCTTATTAATAAAATCAAACCTGAGGCCAGTTATTGGGGTAAATGCTGGAAGATCAGAGAAGCAGAACAAGCCACAGCCACCTCACCTTGCCAATTCCTCAGCTGATCCTGTTTCCTCAGACTGGAAGCCTCTGAGTCCTCATCTGAATGGGTCTTAGCTGAACTGTCTAAAAGCTTAACCAGCCAAATGCTTCTAGTTTCTGGTCTTCACACCTTATATATCTTTCTGCTTTCTGCCATCACTCCCTGGGATTAAAGGCTCACTTTCTGGGATTAAAGGCGTGAGTCACCATGCTTGGCTGTATCCTTGAAGACACAGAGATCCAGGTAGATCTCTGCCTCTGGAATGCTAGGATTAAAGGCATGTGCTACCACTGCCTATCCTCTATGTTTAATATTGTGGCTGTTCTGTTCTCTGGCCCCAGATAAGTTTATTAGAGTGCACAATATTTTGGGGAACACAATACCACCACAATGGTCCCTATAGGATCACATATTTGAATGCTTAGTCCCTTATATTTGTTACTATCTTATTTCTAGCAGAACCTCAGGATGATTTGATGTTTTTGTTCCCATCCTTATAAAAACTGCCAGCTTGAGATGAGGTTTTTGGGCTTTTTCTTTACTATGTTAGTCCAGAGAAGTCCTCTGCCTTCTCAGATCAATGGACGTCTGAAAAAGGTATGATTTAAAGATTCACTGTTCTTCCCTGCTGTTGATGTACTGATGTTTATAGTAAGAGGCAGTAGAAACTCCATATTCATGTTGCAAATTGACTTTCAGAAAAGCAATTGTCTTAGTTAGGTTTTTATTGCTGTGAAGAGACACCATGACCAAGGCAACTCTTATAAATGAAAACATTTAATTGAGGTGCTCCCATGCAGTTTCAGAGATTCAGACCATTATCCTCATGGCAGGGAGCATGGTGGCATGCAGGCAGACATGGTGCTGGAGCGGAAAATCCTACATCTTGACTCAGAGGCAACAGGAAGTTGAAATGACTGTCACACTGAGAGAAGCTTGAGCAAAAGAAACCTCAAAGCCCACTCCCACAGTGACACACTTCCTCCAACAAGGCCACACCTCCTAATAGTGCCATTCCCTTTTGGGGTAATTTTCTTTCAAACCACCAGAGCAATGTATCTTTCTTTGGAAATAAAAGGCATGTCTTAAGATTCTAGTTCTCAGATCTAGCTGGAATTTTTCAGAGAAAAGGACAAACAGATGGTGTCTCATGGAGAAACACCCTTCTATGGTGGTCTGAATAAGAATGGCCCCCACAGGGCCAGGCAGTGGTGGCATATGTCTTTAATCCCAGCACTTGGGAGGCAGAGGCAGGCAGATCTCTGTGAATTCGAGGCCAGCCTGGTCTACAGAACAAGTTCCAGGACAAGCTCCAAAGCTACACAGAGAAACTCTGTCTTGGAAAGCTGCCGACTGCCCCCCCACAACACACACCAAAAAGAAAAAAGAAAAAAGAAAAAAGAAAAAGAAAGAAGAATGGCCCCCATAGGCTCATATATTTGAATGCTTGAGAGGGATTAGGAGGTGTGGCTTTATTGGAGGAGGTGTAAGCTTATTAGAGGAAGTTTGTCACTGGGGGTTGGCTTTGGAGTTTTAAAAGTTCAAGCCAAGCCCAGTGTCTCTCTCTTCCTGCTGCCTGTAAATCTGGATGCTTCCTGCCATATGAAAATGGACTACACCTCTGAAACTGTAAGCAAGTCCCACTTAATGCCTTATTTTATAAGAGTTGCAGTGGTCATGGTGTCTCTTCACAGCAATAGAACACTGACTAAGATACTCTTCCAAACATGTGTTTCTTACCACTTATCTCATTTTAACTTGTGCCCTGTGTCAACTTGACACACCTGAGAAGAGAGAAATTTGATTAAATAGTTGCCTCCTCCATCTGATTGACCTGTGGTCATGCCTATGAGGCATTTTCTTAATTGCTAATCAGTGTAGGAGAGCTCAGTCTACTTGGGGCAGGGCCATCCCTAGGCATGTGTGCATGGACTGTAAAAGAAACCTAGCTGAGGAAGTCAGAGAGAGCAAGCCATTTAGCAGTATTCCTCCATGGTTTCTGCTTCAGTTCCTGCTCAGCTTTGATTTTGATTACCCTTAGGGTGTCCTAGATATATCTTGGGGATTTATGGACCCGTAGCAACTCCCCTGGAATGAGCATGTTAATTAAAGCTATTTTTGTCTGCTAAACTCACAAATAACTTTTAAAATAAAGCTGTCACCTGGGTCCTCAGGTTTCTGATCCTCCCCTGGGATTTATCAGGTTAACTTGTTAGGGGCTCTTATTATGTTACCAGTCTTTGCAATTAAGCCACCTCACCTTATTATTGATCTCAAAAAAAAAATCAATATTGCCAGTTCTCTGAATTCATACCAAAAAAAGGTAAAGAGTTATCCAAATAAAATGTGATAGAAATTTGTTGCCCAAGAGTTAGTTTTGTCTAAAAGTTAAGGTCTAAGCCAAGCATAGTAGTACACATCTATATCCCAATATCCATGAGACTGAGGCAGAAAGATTACAGATTCAAGGCTAGTTTGGGCTACATGAGACACAGTCTCAAAATGCCATAAGAAAAGAAAGAAAAAGATAGGAAGAAGGGAGGAAGGAAGGGAGAGGGAAAGAGAGAGAGAGAGAGAGAGAGAGACTTCAAAGAAAACTGGCTAGATCCCCCAGTATCTGAAAGTCATTCGGCAACAATCTTGTCGGAAACACAGCTACATTATGAAAGCTAATGTGGGTCTACTTGCTCCTCCACAATCAACACAGACACTAAACAAACAAGTCCTGAAATCTCGCAAGATAGTGGTTTGCTCTCCTCTAGAATACTGTGCTTGATGATGTGTTCTTCATTAGTAAATTCTAAATTCATCTTTTTAAGTTTCAAATACTGAATGGTAGTTCTCCTCTTGACAAAGCCAGATAAACAGAAGCAAAGACTGCATTAGATGAATGTACAAAGTTGTTGTAGTAGACTAATGTAGAAAAGACCAGTTATTAAATACTGATTGTGATGGCCGTCCTTGGTTGTCAACTTGACTACATCTGGAATTAAGGAAAACCTAAACTACTGGGTACACTGTTTGGGAGTGGGGGAGCAGCTTGACCACACAGCTGCCATGACAGGCTTAGAGGCCCAGACACAGCTTCTGGCAGGCAACACCTAGACCCAGGAAAAGCCCTAAACTGGCCCCACCCAGGGAGGCCTGCATCTAAGGGGAAATACCTGACATTCCAAACATTCCCTATATCCCTAGACAAATGTCAACCAATCAGGGTCCTGAACCCTGGAAATCACCTCACCTCAACCTCTGCTGAGATTAAAAACCCCACTATGCCTGGGCTCTGGGCTCTCTGTTCTCACTGCTGCATGGGACAGAGAGCCCAAGCTCTGAGCTTGAAAATAAAGGCTCTTTGCTTTTACATATGGGATTTGGTCTCCATGGTGGTCTTTTGGTCTTATGGCATAACAATACTTGTGAGAGATTTTTCTTGACTGAATTATTTGAAGTGGGAAGACCCACCCTAAATCTGGATCTCTTGAGGTAGTGAAAGGACCAAGCAGATGCCATAACAGGCTGCTCAGTCTTCTCTCAGAGATCAGGCCTCAATTTCAGTTTCCTGAGACTGAGCAAGCAGTCTCTGGGAGGGCCGTGAACAAAAGACATAGTCCTTGCAGCAGCTCCCTTTCTGCACGTACTCTGACTGCTCAAAGTTCAGCCAGATGTTTACTGTATGGGGCCCCTCACCAACTTAGAGTTATGTACATGAGTCAAGGACAGAGCCTGGACCACTGAGCCAGCCCCCACAGTCAGTACATGCTAGGCCAGCTAGCCCCCATGGCAGCTCAAGGACAGAGCCTGGATCACTGAGCTAGCCCCCACAGTCAGTATGTGCTTGGCCAGCCAGCCCCCATGGTGGTTCAAGGACAAAGCCTGGGACTTGTGCTGGACTGCCCCTAAAGTGATAATTGTACATACCCTCACCCAATTAAAAGAAACCAGGATTCCTAACTGCAGATAAGAACTTAGACCCCTTCTTCCCAGGTGGCTTTATCAGCTACAGAAACTTAAGAAAACACAGAGTCAGGGTAGTCAACCATCTGGCAGAGGCTAAGTGGTCATAAAACATCCCAAACTTCCCGGACCCCGGAGATGGGTTATAAAACTCCTGACAGGGCAAACAGATAAGCTAAAATAAGACAAAGTCCAGGCCTGGGAAAAACTGGACCAATCAAGGATGGACCCGTACTAACCCCCTCCCCTCTAAGAAATTTTATGGGTTTTTCCTATAAAAACTAACTTCCCCAAGAAAGGGCAAGCTCCTCCCGGCCTCACTGCTATGAGTGAGTGCTCTGGATGAGCTTCCCTGACTGTGCAGCTTGTAACAATAATAAACCTTGCTTTTGCATTCTGTACCTAATGTCTCCGGTAGCTTCTTTGGGGAGTGGTCTGGGCATAACAGTAGGAAGATCTACCTTAAACCTAGGCTGCATCTTCTGGTGGCAGCCTATATAAAGGACATAGAAAAAGGAAGCACTTGCTCTTTGCCTGCTTGTCCTCACTCTGGCTGGCAAGTTCATTCCTTCACTGACTGGTATTAGAGACTACTTTTCTGGGAGTCCACTGTATACTGAAGACCAGCGAAGACAGCCAGCCTTGTGGACTGAACAACTACTGGATTCTTGGACTTTCTATCAGGGGACATCTGTTGTTAGAATAGTCAGAACATAACCTGTAAGCCACTCTAATAAATCCCGTGTGTGTGTGTGTGTGTGTGTGTGTGTGTGTGTGTGTGTGTGTGTCTGTGTCTGTGTGTGTGTGTCTGTGTATATCTGTGTGTGTGTTCATTCTATCAGTTCTGTTTTTCTACAGAACCCTGACTAATACACTGATTTATTAATTTATTTATTGATTTATTTAAAGTACTACTTACACTGCTTATTGCCAAACAAGACTTCACCTTGCTATTTGGAACAGAATAACCTGGAGGGATTCCAAGACAGGCAGAAAGGAGAAGCAGCTGAAACAATAGGTCATTGCCCTTGGCAACCTGACCACAAAAGTTTACACCTGTCAACTGCAACATATGGTTTTGAAAAGCTCCCAACATTTCAAATCATATCCAGCACCACTGTCTTCCATGCTCCTACTAGTATGGCCCATTAAGCAGTGCTTTAAGCATTCCACTGCTTTCCTAACCCAAAGTACCAAAGTCCAGATTCCTCCAAACAAAATCATGGTCAGGCCTATTGCAACAATACTTCAGTCCCCGGTACCATCTTCTGTTTTAGTTAGGGTTTTATTGCTGTGAAGAGACACCATGACCATGGCAACTCCCATAAAGGAAACATTTAATTGAGGGTGGCTCACTTACAGTTTCAGGGGTTCAGTCCATTATCATCATGGCAAGAAGCATGATGGCGAGCAGGCAGACATGGGGCTGGAGCTGAGAGAGCTACATCTTGCAGGCAACAGGAAGTGGATTGACTGAGGGAAGCTTGAGAAAAAGAGACCTCAAAGCCTACCGCCCCAGTGACACACTTCCTGCAACAAGACCACACCTGCTCCAATAAGGCCACACCTCCTAATAGTGCTGTTATTTATTAAGCCGCATAATGTTATTCATGAAGCAGTGCTGTTTACCGTGCAAGAAAAGCCACGAGGTAAAACAGAACTCACTATAAGAGTTTATTAGGGGAAGGGGAACAGAAGGGATGTGCCTAGGCCTACGGGAAGATTGTGCAGGAAGAGAAGGGAGGGATAGCTGGAACACACTTTTTTATAGGCTCCCCTGCACATGTGTATATGGGCTTATGTAGCTACTCCATGCATGCACATAGATTGTGTGATCACGCTGCATGAAAATTATGTGATTACACAGTGCATGGATTATGTGGGACATAAAGCCCTGGGATGACTAAGCCTCTTGCTTGTCTACTGGACAGCACATGTGCAGTCATGTAGCTGGGGGAGTGGCTAGGAATTCTAACAAGTGCCATTCCCTTTGGGGACCATTTTCTTTCAAACCACCACACCTCTCATGGGTTGGGGAGATAGCTCAGTGGGTTAACATTCTTCCTGCAAAAGCATGAGAACTTGAGTTCAAATCTCCAGAACCCACATAAAAGCTGGACACTTAGCACAAGTGCCTATAATCCCAGTATTCCTACTGGGAAATGGGAAGTAGAGACAGGAAAACACTAGGAAGCTCAGGAACAAGTTATCATGGTTTATGCAGTGGAAAACAACAAAGAGAACCTGTCTCCAAGTGGAAGGTGAGGGCCAACTCCAAGGATTATCCTTTGACTGCTACATGTGTGCTGCAGCACACACGTGCCTGTGTTCACACACACACACACACACACACACACACACACACACATACACACACACACACACACACACACACACGCACGCGCGCACAGGATTTCTGTAATTAAATGTGTCCTCTATCTGCTTTGTGCCCTATGCCCATATACTTATGATTAAGTTTTATTTATAAATTAGGCACAATAAGGTAACATAAAAATAATAATAAAATACAATTATGATCATAAACTATAATGGAAAGCTGTGGTACTATGGCTCTTGCTCTTGACATCATGTAATTGGAAGTAATTTTAAGATCATTTTTCACTCACTCCTTATTCATTTATCCAAAGCTTGTTGAATATTTACTGTGTAGAAATCACTACAGGAGCCTTTAGAGCTCAAAATTTGAACAATACATAATCTCTGCTTTCAAGGAACTTATACTATGTCTTGACCCCTACCTGTTGCTGGAGAGCTTCTCTCCAGCTCCCAAGTCCCGCCAGTCTCCAGCTACAAAGTCCCGCCAGTCCCAGAGCCCACTTATAAAATAAACACACAGACTCTTATATTATTTAAACTGCTTGGCCATTAGCTCAGGCCTATCATTGTCTAGCTCTTACTCTTATATTTAGCCCATTTCTATTAATCTATACTTTGCCACGTGGCTCATGGCTTACTGGTACCTTACATCATGCTTGTCCTGGCGGCAGCTCCAGGCAGTCTCTTCTCCACCTTCCTATTCCCTCAATTCTCCTCTCTGTTAGTCCTGCCTATACTACCTGTCTGACTACTGGCCAATCAGTGCTTTATTTATTAACATATTTGTCATACAGAACATCCCATAGCACTTCCCCTTTTCTTCTTTTTAAAAAAGGGAGGTTTTAACTTTAACATAGTAAAATTACATATAACAAAACAATTATCGAGCAAGAATTACAGTTACAATATTAAAGAAGATATCCTATCTTATATTTGTGAATTTAAGGTTTTATATCTAACTTATCTTTTATCATAACTAAGGAAAATTGTAAAGAAGAGACTGCCTGGAGCTGCCGCCAGGACAAGCATGATGTATGGTACCAGTAAACCATGAGCCACGTGGCAAAGTATAGATTAATAGAAATGGGCTAAATATAAGAGTAAGAGCTAGACAATGATAGGCCTGAGCTAATGGCCAAGCAGTTTAAATAATATAAGAGTCTGTGTGTTTATTTTGTAAGTGGGCTCCGGGACTGGCGGGACTTTGTAGCTGGAGACTGGCGGGACTTGGGAGCTGGAGAGAAGCTCTCCAGCAACAAATGGCGCCCAACGGCTCCAATTTCCACCTTAAACCTAAAAATTTTTAGTAATCAATTCTAAACAGAGCCAAAACCAGGTTCCTGCTTCATGTCTCATATGGGCAACTAGACGCCACAAAAACGCGCATTTGAACTACTGGCGGGTTCCTGGCGTGCACGTTTGACCGTCATTATGGCAAGAATGAGGTTTCTGCCTCATTTTACTAGTATATATATATATATATATATATAAAGAGGTTTCTGGGCTACACGCTGCTTTAATAAAAGCGTAGACCCACTATTTCTGAGAGTTGATCGCTCCCAGAACTGGCAAAAATGTGCCACCACCATGTTGGGAAGCTGAAGTGGGCGGAGCCAACAGCCACAGCTCTGTTTCAGTCTTAGAATGCTGCAGTTTAAAGCAATAGGCTCAAGGTAATATAAAAAATAAGCCACGTAAAGATGGCTACCACACAGAGAATATAGATTATGTTCTCTTAGATATTTGTAACTGAAGAAAAACATTTGATTGCAAAAGCTGTTGAGTTATGCCAAAATGTATACTTTAAAGGTACCTTGACTTCAAAATTTGGATATAAGGATATGTTGCTTTGGAAAAGAAGTTCTGCTTTTGTTTCCACAGAAAGCCAGAGGCTATAGATTTGTTCCAGATTAAGATACATCAGGTTTGACCAGCCAAGACCCCCTGAAAGGTCTCCAATGACACCATGGCCCAGATGATCCAACATCTAGAACCGTCTCAAGGCAACTGGCTCAGACGATACACCCTCACAGACTACTCCATAATCCTAAAATGTTCTTTATGTCCCCATAAGGTACAGCGCCCCCCTCCAGCAGGAAGTAGTAAGAGAATCTACGCCCAAATTCCCAAATATACCAAGCTGGCTTTGGAGATGGAATGGGCTCACTCCCTCTCTAAACCCAGACATATTCCTAAAATAAAAACGTTAAGAGATTCTTCTGTCCCAAATCAAAAGAGCCCTCTGGTATGGGACAGAGAAAAACCAATATTTTTATTTAAAACAGGTTAATTATAAATGCAATCTCTTTCTAAAAAAAAAAAGAGATATGATATATATAGGATATAGAGATGATAGGATAAAAGGATAGATTAATTTATCTACTTTTAAAGAACAACAACTTGTTTAAAATGTTTTACATTGGTATAGATTTTAGTTTATGTTTAAAATGTTTTACATTGATATAAATTTTAGTTTATTGATACAAACTTAAAGTTGATTTTGTTATACTGTGTGTATATTTCTACTTTTGTTTGAGGTATTATGTTTATGTAACTCATTTAAAATTGTAATGGATAATTAAAAAATAGATTAATAATTAGTCATCTATGATAATCACATTTGTAGCCATGTTAGTTAAGTCTTCTAGGTATACATAGATATATTTCAGATAAAAAGGTAATCTTTAAACACTTCATAGACCTAGAGAATATGGCATTTAAATAACTTAGAATTCTATTGACATGAGACACAGTTGCTCCTGGCAGCACCAATTTGATCCCGAGAGAATGTTGGGCTTCTAAGACATTTCCATTTGGAAGTTTGTCTTCTTGGCACAAAATGGCCTACTGGGCAAAGAACTGCCCTTGCCTCGACTGCTGACAGTACGAATGCAATGCTGTCCTTTCTGGGCAAACGGGACACAAGGAAAGTGACCACTGTACTCTGCCAAGACAGGGTGAGATGGTCTTTCAGAATTCCTGCTTCTGAAAATGGTCTGTCAGATACTCTAGGCCTGTAGCCAATTTGAATGCACCAACAATGCTAAAAAACATTAGGTGACTGTCCAGGCTGTCAGCTGTCTTGGTCTACTCTTGCAAGATTCCCGAAAGTTGCTTGCATCCATCTACCATTTCTCAGGTACCATTATATTCCTTCTCAGGTCTTTGATGGGACTGAAGACTAGCAGTTATAGTTACAACTTAGTATATATAATATCTTAGATAGAACATATTAAGTATTAGATTCAGGTTCTTTAGGATAGGACATCTTTTGGAATGATCTTTGTAACATGCCATTTACCTATGCTCTATACTTCTCTGGATTTTAGTATGTGTTTCTTGTTTGATATTGTTTGCATTGATTGTAGTTCCATCTTATATAGGTCATTATCCTTCATTCCTCCTGGACAATATTTGATAACCATTCCTTTGTATATAATCTTGTATTAAGTTAGAACCTTCTTATTTAGACAAAAAGGGGGAGATGTAGTGGGTAGCCATTCCAGCTTTGGTCTGGAAGTTCCAACCCCCAATAAGGCTTCCGTAACTATCACGCCTACAAGGCGGGGCCAAGGGAGGGCCTGAAGACCTGAGATCGGGACATGGGGCGCTCTCTTCTTTCCTGGACCTGGACGCAAGAGGTAGACGGAGGAGGGTTCTCCAGAGAACACCGCTGGACTGTGCTGCGTTTTTTCCAGAACCCACCACCTACCTATCCCTTCATTTGTAAGTTACCCACTAAATAAATCTTCCTTTTAACTACGCGGAGTGGCCTTAGTAATTACATCAATACCTACCTGAGTCCTTTTACTTTCTCTGATTTATAGAAAAAGTAACAAAAGTGAGTACTAATTGTGCAGTAAAGGAGATTTTTATTTTTGGCCAATAACAGAAATGAGAAATAGTCCCATGAATCAACTTCTCAATCCACTGGAACTGGAGAGGTTATAGACATATAATAAGAGAGATAAAGAAATAGGCTGATAAATGGAAGAAGTGTGCATGGATTTTCTTTTCTTTCTTTCTTTTTTTCCCCAGGTAGTAGGGAAGTAAGAGGATATTTTATGGAGATTCAAGTGCCCCTTCTTTTCACTCCTTTTCAGTTGGCACCATGTGTCGAAGCATGGGTGTGTGGGCTCACGTGGGTCCATTGAATGAAGACTCAGAGGCACCTTAAGAATGAATATAGCCTTTTGAGGGGAATCCAGCCTCTAAGGACTGAAGCACTTTCCCTTTGCCCAGGGCGTTTTTATTTTTCTTCATTATTTACACTTTAACCAGTTGATTTCCATATGCTCAAAACAACCTGAAAGAAGCTCCCAAAAATACAATGCCAAGTGCAAATTTCTCGATTCATCAGGTACCACAGTTTTCTGGGTGTCCTGAACCAAGTTTTGTATAGGCTTTGTATCCTTGGGAGACTCTCAGACAAGAGTCACTCAGGACAAAAGAAACAAAGGGTAACTGAGAAACAAAAGAGGGATTAGGCTAGGTGCAAGGACTTGGAGCTAGGCCAGGTGTAGCCCAGTGGGAATTCTCCCACAGTCATGGCTATTGTCAACGTCATGGTACCAGTCTGTCATTTAGCATGCAAAGGGACTCATAGTGAAGTTAGAGTATCATTCTGGAAGACATCTTATATCCAACCAGTTTCAACTGGTCCATCTAAGGAAGGCCTTCTGAACTTCAGATACTCTGTTTTCAGAGACAAGCAAGATTATAGAGGAAGAGAAGTCCAGCTGGGCCAAATAGATAGAGGGTTTCTGTAAGTTGGAGGTCAGCCAGGAATACATAGAAAACCCTATCTCAAAACAAACAAAAAATAATGAACATTTATGGTTGTTTATATTTTTTCATTTTTTGTTTGTTTGTTTGGGATGCTTATCTTTTTACTAAAATAACCTCTCATTCTTCTTTTAAGAACACAATTTCTTCTCTATCTCAGCACTGAAAAATGGAAAATAACTTACACCACAATTTGCAAAACAGGATGTCTTTCAGCAAGAGCTCTAATCAGACCATTGTGCTCAGGAAAGATAAAACCACAGCTTTTTTTTTTTTTTTTAACTATAGCCTTGCCTAGCCTATCAAGGAAATTCTGACACTCTTTCCTGCCCCAACCCCAGCCTTCCTTCCTGTCCCTCCTAACAGTCTTGATAACTCCCACCCTAAAAGTATCTGTTGACCAACTCTCTCCCCAATAAGGTCTACAAAATTCATATACTAGGCTGTAGATGAACCTCCGTTGGTACAGTACTTGTCTAGTGTGCAAAGGGCCCTGGGTTTGAGTCCTAGCACCACATAAAATGGAATGACAGTACAGGCTGGGCATAGTGGTACACACCTTTAATCCCAGCACTGGGGAATCAGAGCAGGGGGATCTCTGTGAGTTTGAAGCCAGCCTGGTCTACACAGCAAGTTCCAGGCCTACCACGGATACAAAGTGGGACTCTGTCTCAAAACAACAATAAAAGGAATGGTGATACATGCCTGCATTTACAGCTTCTACAGTCAGGAGTTCAAGATCCTTCTCAGCTACAGAAAGAGTTCAATGACCACCTAGCATACCTGAGATCTCACCTCAGGCAACTAGAGATATGGCTCAGAGTTAAGAGCACTGACTGCTCTTGCAGAGGACCCAGATTAAATTTTCAGCACCCACAGAGTGGCTCACAACTGTCTATAACTCCAGTTCCAGAAGATCTGATGCCCTCTTCTAGCTCCTGTGGACACTAGGCATGCATGTGGTGTACAGGCAAAATACCCATATACATAAAAAATAAATAAAGTAATGAATAAATAAATACAGGAAATGGAAAGATGGCTTAGCATTTAAGAATACTTCCTACTCTTGTAGATTTCTTGAGTTCAGTTCCCAGGTCCCAGCAAACATGTTGGGAAGTTCACAACTGCCTGTAACTCTAGCTCCAGAGTATCTGATATCCTCTTTTGGCTTTTTCAGGCACACACACACACATGCACATGCATGCATGCGCACATGCACAAACATGCATATGCACACACAAATAAATAATAAATCTTTAAAAAATATAATTCAATAACTTATAATTAAAATGCTAACACCATTTAGCCCATTTACCAACTTCATTTGATCATTGCTGCCCCTCCCCCATTTCCTGGCACATTTCCAATAAATTATTCTGATTTCTTGAATGGTGAGATTATAGATGGGAACCACCAAGCTTGGTCCAAATTATCTATTATTTCATTTTTACTTTTTTAAAAAATAGGCTCTTACATAGCTCATACTGGCTCTGAACTTGCTATGTCAGGTCCTGAAAAAACTCAGAATAAATGGCTAACTCTGCACATAATGCATGCTGGCCTCACACAGACTCCATGCCACTGGCATACTGGCTCCTCAGCACTTCTCTCCCTGCCTCCTACCCTAAACCTCTCCAGCCCAGGGCTTTGCTTTCCTTCCCCCGGATTCTCTTTCCTTTAAAAACCTGGCATTTTGGCCACCCACTATTGGTCCTCTTGGCCCTCTTTCCTCTCCTCTTCCTCTCTGGATGCCCCGCCCCCTTTCCTCTCATGGCCCAGTTCAGTCTGTTGGCCATGTTTAGTCTACTACTTTCTCTCCCTGCTCTAGACTCTTCCAGATGCCTCTGGCTGTACTCTCTCTCATATCTACAATAAAAACTTCCTTAACCATACCTTGGGGTGGTCATGTCATCATTTCCATTCACTATGTAGCTGAGAATAACATAACTTCTGATCCCCCTGGACTGAGATTACACATGTTTGACACCACACCCAGGATAATTAGTTTTAGAAACATTATGTAGGTCAGAAGATTAGGTAGTAAAATGGTTTGCTTATCTAACACACAAAATCAATTCTTCCTTTTCCATATTCTTCTTTTTCTTCTTCCTTCTTCTCTTATCTAGTGCTAGTGAATCAAATTCATGGCCTTTTACAGACTAGGTAAGCATACTACCACTGAGCTATATCTCCAGCACTTAGTGTGTTTGACACAGGCCTTGCTATATATTTTACACTGGTCTGAAACTTGGGGTCCTTCTATCTCAGCTCCCTACCCACACCCTGAATGCTGGTATTGAAAATACCCAATGCTCAGTTTGGACTCACAGAAGACTTTTCATATGCAACATTAAATTTAGGAATGGCTTAGGAAATATATGTGGCAGCTTTCTCTTTAAAATTCCTGTTAGTGCAAGTAGAAGTAGACAATATTTCTCTTACACTGCCTTGAGCTTTTTAGCATCTCAGCTTTATAAGGCCACACCAAATCATGAGGTCAGAATATTTATACAAGATGATGATGTCAACCCATTAGCTCATCAAATACAAGGCCAGGATGTCTGCACACAAGATGTTCTATTTAAAAGAGATATGTAGTAGTACAGGTTTGTAATCCCAGCGTTGAAAAGGCTGAGGTGGGAGGATTGGTTCAAGTTTGAGACCAACTTGAGTTACAGGGTTGGTCAGAGCTCAGCTTGGGTTACAGAATTGGACCTTGTTTCAAAAACCAGTCAAACAGAAGCTCTTTTAAAATCATGTGGTTAAGGAACAATTATTGAAGGATCCAGAAATATAGGATAAGATAGAAATATATAAATAACATAAGAATATAGGAATAAGCTTAAGAGACAGAAACTGACAGCCATCAGCTTAGCCAGCAAAAGGGGTTAATCTTTAACTGGGTCCTTCCATGTTTTATAATGGGCAGCTCTGTCAGCAACCCAAATGTTAGTTTTATACTAAAGATTGCCCTCTGTAGCCCTGGGGTTAGCTATTTTTCGATAACCCCCTACCACTCACTACTGAAACCAAATTAACTTTTAATGAGTTCTACGTGACAACCTGCTTTGCATTGTTTCATTTTCCCCCCACTATGGGAACTCAGTTACATCAGGAAAAGTTGCAGGTTTGGGCAAACATCAATCTACTGTATCGGGAAGGGCCGTAGGGATATACAAACATCATTTAGCTGAAACCCTCTAAAACCTTGTTAACGGAAAATTGTAAAACCTAAAAGCAATTTGTCTCTAAAAGTTTAACTTCAAAATTATAAAAATTCCTTTGTCCATGCCTAATGCTTTCCCCTTACTATAAAAAGGGGCTCATAACCCTCCATTATTGCATGACCCTGGGCCCAATGTTATCAAACATTTTCCCACTCCCTATACAAATCAATTCAAGTTCTCCCTCTCCTCAACTTTCTTTTAGACAAGGCCTTAATAGGCAACCTTGGCTTGTCTGGAAATTACAATTGTTAACCTGAAAATTGCTAGGAGAAAGACCAAATCCACAGTTGTCTAACTGAAGCAAGCTGTATTTTGGGATGGACCCAGGACTGGCCATTCTGACTGCCTCTCCCTAAGTCAGGATTTTAGAGAGCAGCCCCTGCTGGTCTCCTGAGGTCCCATTTAGGGGAGAGAGAGAAAGTGTTTTCAAGGGTAAGAGAGTTGGCTGTTATACATTGTTAGAAAGATACAATGAAAGGGAAGGAACAAGGGTAAGGGTTACATCATATGAATGGGGTCACAAGTTTAGTGTAGGTTGTGTGAAGGCAATACAGACTCTATCTTAGGGAAGGGCCACCATCTTAGACCACCTGCTGTACTCAGTTCCAGGAAGGACCTCAGGAATGTGCCATGACAACTCGAACAGATACAGGGTAGTATCTTCCTGGAGACATTCTGTCTGTGTTTTATGGCCCTTGAAGATATCTAGATAATCCTGCTGAGCAGCCCAGATAATCCTGCTCAGCAAGTTGTGATTCCCCACCAAAAGTATAATCCAATAGTTTCAAATATGGTTTTGTGCCGAAAGTCTAGACCAATAGTTTAAAAAAAAAAAATCACCTTGACCCATATCCCTTCTACCTAATCCCAAGTTGCCAAACCATGTAATTCCTGGCCTGTGGTTTTTCCCTATAAAAACTCTCTACCCCTGGGCCCACCAATGCCGCATTTCTCTCCATCTGCCTTGCATGGCCCAGGTTTGAACATGACAATAAAAGGAACCTTATGTGCTTGTATCGGAAACTGGCTCCTTGGTGGTCTCTGGGGGTTTCAACAGTTGAAAAACATGTTTTGCAACTTACATCAAATCTAAGAAACAGAAACTTATTCTCAATCACAAATAGAATTCTTAACTTGCAAGGATTTAACACAGGACAAACAGGAACTTATTCTTTAACTGCAAACAGAAACCTTAACCTGCACAGGTATATTGTTACTGTTTTGGTCTCACATTATGTCAACTAGGCTGGCTTCGAACTCACAGAGATCAGCCTGCCTCTGCTGTACTAAAGATGTGTGCCTCATTGTGGTGATATTTTATTTGTGCTTTGATAAATAAAGTTTGCCTGGAGATCATGGGGAAAAGGCCAGCCATTTTAAGTAAACAAAGTGAGGCAGCACATGCCCTTAATCTGATCACTTAGCAGGCAGGGTCTCTATGTGTTCAAGGCCATACTAGGGAACAGAGCCAAGCGTAGTAAGATAAAATTAAAACTATTACATTGGAGTTGGATAAGACAAACAGAAGGGGAAAAGCCCAAGAGAAGACACAATAATCAGAGATCCACTGGTTTGAACACTCAGGAATCCCTAAACTGGGAGCCATAATATATAAGCAGAGGTCCTAGTGCAGACTCATGTAGGCCCTGTGCATTCTACTTCAGTCTCTGTAAGTTCATATGAGATTTGGTCATTTAGAGGATTTTCTTGGTGGCCTCCATCCCCTCTGGTTCTTACACTCTCTCTGCCTCCTCTTCTGCAGGGTTCTCTGAGGCCTGAGGGAAGAGACTTGATAGAGAATTCCCATTTAGGGCCAAATGTTCCAAGGTCTCTCACACTCTGTATAATTCCTGGATGCAAGTTTCTATATTTGTTCCCATCTGCTGCAGGAGGAAGTTTCTCTGATGATGGCTGAGCAAGGCACTGATCGATTGTTATGCCCATGTCTCTCCCCCTCCCCCGCACCCCCAAAAAGACCATCAAGGAGCCGACTTCTGATGCAAAAACAAAAGGTTTCTTTATTCAAGCCAAGCCTGGGCAGGGACTTCATCCAACACTCTGTTACAGCAAATGAAGGAGGAAGTCCCTGGGCACTTATTACAAGGGGTGTATATAGGAAAAAGTTTACATGCAGTGGGTTACATGTCTTGTCATTCCAGGATTGGATCAGGGAGCTAGGGGTGAGGTAGTTCTTTGAAGTTACTGGCTGAACTATAAACACGAAATTAGTAATGGCTGACAGGGTGCAGGGTATCTACAGAGACATAAATTTTTACTCCCTATATTCTGTTTTGCTGGGTCCAGGATATATACATTCAGATTTATTGTTCCAGTTCAGTCACTGGTCAGCTCTGAGTTCACCTACTGGTCAGCTCTAGGTTCACTTGCAGGTCAGCTCTAAATTCATCTACTGATCAGCTCTTTGTTCACCTGCAGGTCAGCAGATACCTCAAGCTAGGGGCTGACTCTCAGGAGGGCTACTGATTTTTCCCCTTCACTGTAAGTACAGCAGAATATCATATCATTAGGAGTAATTTTATCACTACTTTATTTTTTTTAGGTCAGTAGTACTTGGTCTCACCCTAGGTCCCTATGCTCTCTAGTCTATGGTTCTTAGTCACCCAAGCAGTGTTGAGTATGGCTCCATCTCATGGAGTAGGTCTTAAGTCAAATCAGATTTTGGTTGATTACTCCCACAAGTTTTATGCCATCATTGACCTAGCATATCTTACAGGCAGGACACCATTGTAGATCAAAGTGTTTGTGGCTGGCTTGGTGTTTACCTTTGTCTTTTGATAGTGTGGGAATGTGACAGTCAGTCTCAACCCAATGGCACTGTGTTATTGCTTGCCCAGGAAAAAAATAAAAACCACTCTATCTCAGTCATTAATGACACTTCTTTCCATTTTTCCACAGTGATCAAGTTTGTGTGACAATTTATACATGATTCTCCTGTGATGCCTAAAGAACATAACTTGGTATCAGGCACCACTTAACAGCCATTTTACTTTGTTTTGAAATGCCTATGAGATTCTAGTGGCCTGCAGGTATTATGGCTGTGAGATAAGAATAATAAAAATGGTGTTCTCACTATTGTGAGATAATTAACCACTTGCTTTGACTTTTGGATGAATATTCTCTTTATTGCTGTATAATGGGAATGAGAAACAACTGAAGAGAGTAAAGCAATTTTCTCTCCCAGCTGTGGATTCCATAGGGCATGAGATAATCATGATGCCTACCTTTGACGTCCATCTTCATAAACCTGTCCTTTAGTCCCCTTTGTCTCTAAGGCTATTGTCCTTCTCCTACCAGTAAGAATAAAATTATGCTGGGTAGTGGTGGTACAGACCTTTAATCCCAGCACTCAGGAGGCAGAGGCTGGTGAATCTCTAAGTTTGAGGCCAGTCTGTTCCACAAAATGAGTTCCAGGACAGCTATGGCTACACAGAGAAACCCTGAATAAAAAAGGAAAGAAAGGAAGAAAGGAAGAAAGAAAGGAAGGAAGGAAGGAAGGAAGGAAGGAAGGAAGGTAAGAAAAAGAAAAAAAGAAAAAGAAAAAAAGGATAAATATCATTTAATCTAAATTTGAATTGAGTCTAAGTCTTTGGTCTTTCTGAGTGGATTAAAGTTCACAACATGCAAAATACCATCCTGTACCAAAGACACTCGTACATAGGGAAGAAGGCTCTATGTAGGTACCAGCTCAACTCTTCCAGGTTCAATGAGTTGTGTAGGTGTTGTCTTCAGCAATGGGATCTTGCCATCAATTTGTGGAGAGCAATCTACATCTTAGCAACAGCCTGAGTTATCTGGGGATTCCCATGGGATCCCTTGGTCAGCAACCCAGTTAGATGTAACCCAGTCCTGATACCAGACGCTTCATTTGATGTCAAAAAATGGCCAGTTGAGTCTCCCCCACCATGTGGCAATTTCATTTAGATTTAGGAAGCTTCTACTATATTAGGTTGCCATACTACCCCTCAAATGCCTAATTTTACCCCTTCCCTGAAGTTGTACCATATAATTATTTTAACAACAACAACAACAACAAAAAAAAAACATGGTAGTTACACAAAAACAGACAAGTTAATCAATAAAATCAAATTGCATACGCAGACATACATCCACATACCTATGATCACCCTATTTTCTTTAGTAAAGAAACTTCTGGTTTCTTTATATGCACACTGGAGAAAAAAACAGCATCTCCAACAAATGGTGCTAGTATAACTGGATGGCTGCGGGTAGAAGAATCCAAATAGATCCATATTATCATCCTAAACAAAACTTAACTTCAAATTGATCAAAGATTGTAACATAAAACCAGGTACACAGATCCTGATAAAAGAGAAAGTAAGGAATAGCCTTGATATCATTGGCACAGGAAAAGCTAAAAGACACTGTTAGCACAGGCACTAAGATCAACAATTAATAAATGGGACCTCATGAAACTGAGAAGCTTCTGCATGGTAAAGGACTCTGTCATTCAGACAAAATAGAAACCTTCAGAATAGGAAAATATTTTTAGCAACTATATATCCAATAGAGAGCTAATATCTAAAATATATAAAGAACTAAAAAAAAAACTAGATACCAAAAAAAAACCCCAAACAAACAAATAATCCAATTAAAAAATGGAGTGCATGTCTAAACAAGGAATTCTCAATAGAGGAATTTCAAATGGCTGAGAAACACTTTTAAAAAAGTGTTTAACATTCTTAGCCATCAGGAAAATGTAAATCAAAACTACTTTGAGATTCCATCTTACACCTGTCAGAGTGGCCAAGATCAATAACATAAGTGGTAGCTCATGCTGGTGAGGATGTGGAGCAAGGGGAACACTCTTTGATTGCTGGTGGGATGCAAACTTGTACAGCCACTACGGAAATCAGTGTGGCTATTCCTCAGGAAGATGGGAATAGATTTTTCTCAAGACTGACCTCTGTGTTTAATGTAGTGACTGGCTCTGTCCTCTGATCTTTAGGCAAATTTATTAGAGTACAACAAAATATCACCACATATGCCCAAGGACACTTCATCCTACCACAAAGACACTAGCTCAACCATATTCATTGCTACTGTATGCATAATATCCAGAAATGGTAAACAACCTTGATGTCCCTCAACAAAAGAATGGATAAAGAAAATGTGGAACATTTGACAATGAAGTATTGGGGGGTGGGGGGAGACATCATGAAATTTCCAAGGCAAATTTCTAGTTCCAAATAGATGGAACTAGAAAAGATTAGCCTGAGTGAGGTATCCCAGATCCAGAAAGACAAATACGGTATGTATTTACTTATGTATGGATATTAGCTGCTAACTCACTGATAACTAAGCTACTACAGTCCATAGAACCACAGAGGGTAGGAATTAGTAGTCTCCAGTAAGAGACTAGAGAGTAGAGATAGATCTCATTAGGAAAGGGAAATAGGACAGATAATTATGGATGAACAGAAGAGGTTGGAATAGGAGGATCAAGTGGCAAGGGGGAGGGGAGGGATGTGAGGGAAGGAATATGAGGAGAGACAGCTAAAATTAAGGGGTAAAATTAGGCATTTGAGGGGTAGTATGGCAACCTAATATAGTAGAAGCTTCCTAAATCTAAATGAAATTGCCACATAGTGGGGGAGAGGAATGGAGTGGGAGGTGAAGATCTGCAGTTATCCTACCTGCTTCCCTGGTCAGAGTGGCCTGCGGGTTCCTAGGGAGTGCCTGATGGAGTTGGGGCCTCGGACAAAGCAATGGACTTGAGAGGGGGAAGTAGAGTTTGGAGTGGAATATCTATGTGATCCACCAGAGATTGGTACAGGGTGGAAAGGGAGTGCAATGGGTATTTTGCTGCAAAGCTGGGGATAACACTGGGGGATTGGGTTTGGAGGAGCAGAGAGAAACGTGAAGATCATCAGTTAGCTTCCCTGCTTCCCTGGCCAGAATGACCTCTGGATTCCAGGTGTTATGCCAAAAACATCCCCAGAGAGACCACCAAAGACCAAGGATGTCCAGAATGCAAAAGCAAGGTTTATTTTCGTTTCAAGTCGCAACAGGGAACTCGTCTCAAGCACTCACTCATTGTAGTGCAGTGAGGCAGGGAGGAGTTGCTCTTTCTTTGTGAGGCTGACTTTTTAAAGGCAAAAACCACGAGTCCCTTCAGGTTGTGGGGGAGTTAGTATGGGTACAATTCTAATTGGCTAAATCTTCCTGGGCCTCCGTGTTATCTTATTTTAGTTTGTCCATTTGTTCTGTAAGAACTTTTACAGCCTGTCTCCAGAGTTGAGAAGTGCCATCTCCAGCGTTGGGACATCCCATGGTTAATCAGTCACCGCCAAATGGCCTGGCTTTTGTCTGGCATTTGGGGTACTCTTTTGTTAATTAGTTGTTACCAGATGGCTATACTTTTAAGTTCCTGGGGCTGGCGCCATCATTTCTGGGAGCTTGAAACTGGCCTGGGTCTATCTATATTAAGATATCTTTGTCTAAGCCTCCTTCTTCACCTTAGAGAATAGAATGAGGGTCTCACACAGGGAGTGCCTGCTAGACTTTGTTGTTTGAGATAGCATGTCCTCGCTGGGCAGTGATGGTGCATGCCTTTAATTCCAGCACTTAGGAGGGAGAGCCAGGCAGATCTCTGTGAGTTCGAGGCCAGCCTAGTCTACAAAGCGAGCTCCAGGACAGGCACCAAAACTACACAGAGAAACCCAGTCTCAAACAAACAAGCAAACAAACAAAAAACAAAGAGAGAGAGAGAGAGAGAGAGAGAGGGAGAGAGAGAGAGAGAGAGAGAGAGAGAAAGAAAGCGCGAGCTTGTCCTCCTAAATGCCAGGTTGGCCTCAAATTCACTTTGTAGTCAATGATGACTTTGAATTCCTGATCATTCCATCTCTTCCTCCCAAGTGGTAGGATTACAGGATTGTATCATTATGCCCAACACTATCAGTTCTTGATCAAATGAAGCAAGGATACAGAATACAATTTTCTTCCTTGCATACTTTCCCGACTCAGTATGGTGTGTGTGTGTGTGTGTGTGTGTGTGTGTGCGCATGTGTTCCTGGAAACTGAACCAGAGCCTTGTGCACTCTAGAGAAACACTCTCCAAGCTGAGCTGAACTGCATCCCCAGCCCACCTCAGAGAATTTCTTATTTATCACTGCCTGGGGGACCAGCCTTCAACAGCACAGGGCTAGAAAGGAATCCATGGTGTGGGCGCATACTAAGACTTTTCTAATTGAGGGGGTTAGGGGAAAAAACATTCACACTCTCTTGATGGTTTCCTTCTGTATTCTCTGTTCTTTCCATGTTCTTTCATTGTCAATTGAAGAAAAAAAGGCACTCGGGGTTGGGGATTTAGCTCAGTGGTAGAGTGCTTGCCTAGCAAGCGCAGGGCCCTGGGTTTGGTCCTCAGCTATGAAAAAAAAAAAAAAAGGCGCTCCAAGATGAATTTTTAAGGCCTATGTGACAGTAGGAAGGTCCAGCCTCTTCTGATGGATTAAACTGGATGGGACTGGATCCTGAAAAGCCATACAAAGGCATATTCATTGATTATTACACAAAGTATTTCCTCATACCAATGTCCCTAATCTTAATTTACATGTCTTACTGAAGGAGAGTATCACTTGCCTCCATGACTCTAGTCATTTTATTATGTATCATGTGCAATACAAGAGCCTCAGGTGTGTCTGAGGGGTCTTGCGACCAAAGTCATGGGATAGCTACAAAGTCCTTTCAGCAAAACAATCATTGTTTTCCACAAGGATTCTTCAAGGTCAAAGTACTTCTAAAAAACAGCTGTTCATTCTAATATTTATCCTATACAGTGATTCTGCTAAATTCCTACAGAGTACAGGTAAAAACATGTTTTTCATCTCCCTTACATGATTAAAAACAAAGTCATCTCAATAACCCATATACATTTATATCTAAGTAACGTTACAGATTAACAGAATATGAGCAAGCAGAAAGTATTTTTTCATAGCCAACTCTTTTGTTGGCAGGTGATAGCAGCAGCAAACATGTAAAGGCACAGCAGAAGCAAAAGCCATGGTCTCAGGGCTTTGCCCCAAGATTCTGCGGGGGGGGGGGGGGGGGGGGGGGGGGGGGGTTGTTGAGGGGGTTTTTGTTATTATTCCTAGTCGCCTCCCAGCTACATGACTCTCCATGTACTATCCAGCAGTCAGGCAAAATGCTTAGTCACTCCAGGGCCTTACATCCTACGTAATCCGTGTGCATTTTGGTCACATAATCTGTGTACATGTGTGGTGTAGCTACATGAGCCCATACACGAATGTGTGAAGTGACCTATAAAAACAGGCTCCACCCACTCTCTGACTCTCTCTCTTCCGCACCTCTCTTTCTGGTAGGCCTATTTGCACATTCCCCCTTTCCCTTCCCTAATGAAACTCTTATCGTGGATTCCATTGTTTTCTCATGCCTGGTAAATAGCGCCACAAATAAATAACATTGGTGCTGTGACCAAGCAGGCCCTCCCTGCACCCTGCGCTGGGATTCTGAAACAAGGTTGGTTCATCTACAACTGCCCACGTTCCATCTGCCTGGCCTCTGAATTGCTCCACACAACACTAGCTACTTTGATTGGTGAGTTTTCCCTTAACCATTCAGTGTAGCAGGTCATTGGATCTGCAGGAATGACCATCAATTGTCTGGCATATTTCTGGTGTCCTTGGAACTGGGGAGTACTCCCATCCATGGTCTTTAGTGGCTATGGTCAGCCCCCATGGCTGACTATCACACTCAGCCATTCCCCACGACTGTGGTTTGAGGTATCATTCTCATTTGTTTCTCATCTCTCAGATCCTCATCCTTGGGCTACTGCCCCAGCCCTTACTCTTGGATGGATGGAACACTGTAGATGTAACCAACCGTCTTATTAAATAAGAAACACAGAGTCAATGTAAAGATAAAAGCCCAAGAGGTCAGAGCTAAGAGCCTTACCTGCCTGCTTCAGCTAGCCTCTTCAGCCAAGAGACCTCTCCGAAAAGGAGCTACTTCCTGTCTGTTTGTCTTTATATAGCCTTCCTGTTCTGCCTTCTCATTGGTTGTAAACCCAACCATGTGACTGCCTCATCACTGCTTGTCTGTACAGACCTCCAGACACACATTGGAGCATGTGTCTCCAATGCGGCTGTATCCTTGAACACACAGAGATCTACCTAGCTCTGCCTACCAAGTGCTGGGATTAAAGGCGTGCGCCTCCTTCAGCAAATCATACTGGCGTGCACCACCACAACCAGCTTTCGCTATGGCTTGCTAATAGCTCTGACCTCTAGGCAACTTTATTTATTAACATACAAATAAAATCACATTTCAGTACAAATAAAATACCACTATAGAACACTGAGTGACTTGTGCCATTAATCGATCCTTGCTTGATCTCTGGGACCCCTGAGATATTTTAGCCATTGGATCTTTTTTTTTTTTTAATTTTTTTTCCTCTCTGCCGCAGTCATGGGAAACAAGGATTCTAATCCCATAAGCCCCATATTTCCTCTGGGATGCCTTTTGGAAACCCTCAAACCTCTCAGCCCAATGCCTTACTTAAAGACTTCTAAACTTATCCACCTCTGCACTAAAAAAAAAAAAAAAAAGGGATATCTAAATATGCCATAGATAACAATAAAAAATGGCTACCTAATGGCTTGTTGGACCCTGATATTTTATGGGAGTTATCTAACTTCTGTCAGCAAATGGGCAGATGGAAAGCGTTACCTTATATCCAGACCTTTTGCTATCTCAGCTCCAAACCCGCTCTCCTCGACTCCTACTCACCTGCCCAGGTGCTGCTAGCTGTGCCCCCCAAACCAGAGGAACTCCTCACTACCACTCTGGACCCTTCTAATGAACCCCCACCTGATGTAGCTGGACAGAAAGAGGAAGTAAGATGGCAGGGCACAGAAAAGTATATAGGCATGAGTTTACAGGAAGTAGTTCTCTCAGAGGCTGAGGATTTCAGTCAGAGGATTCGTGGACTTCATGAGGTAATAGCCGGTGGCTGTGGCTTGTTCTATCCCTCTGATCTTTCAGCTTTCACCCCAATATCTGGCTCTAGTTGTTTTTTTTTTTTTTTTAAATTTATAAGACCATTTAGCAACTCATGTCACACCCACCTTTCTGACCTCCTTCTCCTTCTCCTCCAGTGACTGCTTCTTTGGCTCCTCCAGCCCCTTCCTCCTCTCCAGTACTGAGCCACCTGACTCTGGCTCCCGCCTTTACTCCTCCTGTCACTCATTCTTGAGCTGCTAAGGAACCCCACCCCAGCTATGCCAACCCGGCAGCCATCCTCCCTTTGCGAGAGGTAGCTGGGGTGGACGGACTGGTTAAGGTTCATGTCCCTTTCTCACTAGCTGAACTTTCTCAAATTGAAAAAAACTGGGTTCTTGTATGTCCAACTCTACTTCCTTTATTAAACAATTACAATATATTACCCAATCCTATAGTCTCACCTTTCATGATATATACATGATCCTTACTAACAACCTACTTCCTGAGGAGTGTAGATGAGTTTGAGAAAAGGCTAGGATGCATGCATATGAGGTCCACCAGACTAATGCAGCACATCCTCCCGGAGCAGAAGTGGTTCCCGATTGGGACCCACGATAGGATTATAATAGTGGCACTCTAGCTAGGGATCAATTTATGACCTGCCTCCTGGCAGATCTTTGCAAGGCTGCCCTCAAACCAGTAAACTATGAAAAGCTTCAAGAGATAGTTCAGGATAAAAAAGAGAATCCATCTTAATTTCTAGAATGACTTACAAAGGCCCTCTTACAATATACTAATCTAGATCCTGAGAGCCCGGAGGGCAGACAGCTCCTTATGACCCATTTCATCTCACAGAGCTTCCCCAACATTAAGGCCAAACTTAAGCATATGGAGAGAGGGTCCCGACCCTCTAGGCAGAAATCCTAGTGCTGGCTTTTAAGGTGAACCATGGGGGAGATGAGAAACCCCATAAACAAAATTGCTAAATGCTGGCCAAGGCTATCTAACTGGCCACTTGAGGGTCCCCAGGTCCCTGTTTCAAATGTGGTCAAGAAGACCATTGGGTTTGTACCTGATCCACCCCACATGGGTCACCTGGGCCCTGTCCAAAGTGCCACTAAGAGGAACATTGGTCAGTTGACTGCCCCTGTGTACCTCATGGCACAGGGACATCAAACACAGACCACCCTCCAGCTGATCTCCTAGGCTCAGCCATGGATGATGATAATTGAAAATGCCCAGGTTCTGACCCAACAACTGTCATCTCTCACAGGGAACCTCTCTCACAGGGTAGCCATTACAGTATTAGGGTGATCCATTTGGACAACAGGGTCACTTACTCAGTCCTGAGGGAGTTTCAGGGACCCACATCTCCTTCTCATTTCCCTATTGTTGGAGTAGGGGGACAGCCTTACTTACATCATCAGACCCTACCACTTAATTGTATTTTCAGGATTATCCCTCTTACCCACACATTTTTGGTTGTGCCAACCTGCCCTGTGCCCTTAATGGGAAGAGATTTTTTTTAGCCAAGGTAGGAGCTTCTATTTCATTTGCTCCCCCGATTTGCCTGACCCCAGACTTGCCATCAGGTCCTCTCCTCCTCCTAGCCACCCACCCCACTAGCTCTAACATGTCATCTCCCTTGCCAGCCTCTCAGGTGGACCCCAAAGTCTGGGCCACCCACAACACTTCTATCACTAGGTACCATTCCCCTATTGTTATCCAGGTACAGACCCTACCTGGTACATCACCCAAGCTCAGTACCCTCTCTCACTCCAGAGCCTTAGGGGACTTAAGCTTATCATCTCTCACCTTCTCAGAACAAAGCTACTTCGCCCAACATCTTCTCCTTTTAACACCCCTATACTTGCAGTTAAGAAGGCTAATGGAACCTATCACCTGGTTCAAGACCTCTGGCTTATTAATTCTGCAGTGGTTCCCCTCTATCCTGTGGTCCCCAATCCTTATACTCTTCTTTCCATTATCCCTTCAGGAACCTCCCATTTCTCAGTTCTGGATCTCAAGGATGCTTTCTTTCCTATTCCTCTCAGCCCTCAGTCTAAAAATACTTTTGCCTCTACCTGGACTGACCCTGGCACTCACCTGTCCATGCAGCTGACCTGGACTGTTTTGCCACAGGGATTCAGAGACAGCCCACATCTATCTGGTCAGGCCCTCGCCTCTGACTTGCTCTCTTTGTCTCTCCCTGACTCTAAACTCATACAGTACATAGATGACATTCTACTCTGTAGCCTGTCATTACAAGTTAGCCAAACTAACACCTCTGATCTCCTAAATTTCTTGTCCAGCTGGGGTTATAGTGTCTTGCCTTCCAAGGTCCAGCTGTCCACTCCTTAGGTCACCTATTTTGATCTAACCATTACCCCAAACCATAAGACTATTACCTTAGATAGAAAGCATCTAATCTAGTCTCTTGCAGTCCCCTCTACTAAACAAGAGATTCTGTCATTTCTGGGAATAGCTGGCTTCTTATGTTCCTGGGTTCCATCTTTTTCTCTCCTTGCCTGCCCCTTATATGAGGCAGCTCTGGGCTTCCCACATGAACCCCTCCTTCACCCCATTACTAAACCCTTCTAGAAGCCCCAATGGGCTCTCCTCCAGGCCCTAGCACTTTATTTCCCAGATCTAACTTGTCCCTTCTCCCTCTAGGGAACAGAAAGAGAGGGATATGCCCTTGGAACCCTAGGGCACCAGCTCGGACCCTCCTTTGCACCCATAGCATACCTGCCAAAAAAAACTAGACCTCACCACTCAGGGATGGGCACCTTGCATATGTACTTTAGTGGCTGCTGAGCTCCTTATTCATGAATCAAAAAAACGAACCTTTGGGTCACCCACCACTATCTTCTCCCACCACAACCTGTCCCATCTCTTAACTTATAAAGGCTTACAAACTTTACCTCCTCTCCCAGTTCTTTCTCTCCAAGTGGCATTGCTAGAAGATGCCACACTTACTTACTAGACTTGCTCACTCCTTAATAATTCAAGCCTCCTCCCTTGATCTAATAGTGACTATTCCCCATTTCATTCCTGCACTGAAACCCTAGAGGAACTATTGCCCCATCCTTCACACATACAGGAGGGCACACTGCCTCAGGTCACTTATACCTGGTACACAGATGGCAGCTCCTTTTTACATGAGGGTACCCGTAAAGTAGGCTATGCCATAGTGTCAGATACTGGGGTGGTTGAAACACAGGCACTACCCCCACACACCACTAACCAACAGGCTGAGCTGATAGCTCTCACTCGTGCCTTCCAATTGGCACAGGGACAATCCCTAAATGCTTATATAGACTTCAAATATGCTTTTCATATCTTCCTGTCCCACACTGTTATCTGGAAAGAACACAGGATCCTTACAGCAAAGGGAGGTCCATATCTAACTCAGGCTAAGTAATGGCCATGCTAAAAGCCTCCCATTTCCCCAAAGCTATAGGAATTATTCACTGCCAGTCTCATCACACTGACAGCTCCATCATCTCTAAGGAAAATTACCAGGCTGACTAGGCAGCTAGGACAGCGGCCCTCCAGGGCCCAGACTCATCCCACCCACTAAAGGGAATCAATACAGTACAACCCACATCCTCACAGTCACCCTCTGACACTTGGGAAATTCTGTCCTATCTACACCAGCTCTTTCACCCTAATAGTCAGGCTCTGTCTCATTTTGTCAAAGCTCACCTGCAGCCCACCTCTGAGGACTTACAGTTCTTAAGAACTATTACTGCCTCTTGTAAAATTTGTCAAAAGTCAGATCCCAATTCCAAATATTGGAGCCAACTTTTTCCCACCCACCAGGCTAGAGGCTCCCTTCCACAGACTGACTGGCAGCTTGATTTTACCCATATGCCCACTGTCAGACAAATTAAATATGTTCTTGTGCTTGTGGATTCCTTCTTGAGCTGGGTAGAAGCATTTCTGATTTCTAATAAATGGGCTCAGACAGTTGCCGACCTCCTTCTCCAGGAGGTCATCCCCCGATTTGGGATCCCTGCTTCTCTCCAGTCTGATAATGGCTCGAAGTTCACCTCTCAGATTTCCCAAACCCTATCTAAAGCTCTTAACATCCCTTGGCATTTCCATATCCTTTACCATCCTCAGTCCTCAGAGAAGGTGGAACGTACCAAATGCTCTTTAAAAAACATTCTTTTTTTTTTTTTTTTTTTTGGTTTTTCGAGACAGGGTTTCTCTGTGTAGCTTTGCGCCTTTCCTGGACCTCACTTGGTAGCCCAGGCTGGCCTCAAACTCACAGAGATCCGCCTGGCTCTGCCTCCCGAGTGCTGGGATTAAAGGCGTGTGCCACCAACGCCCGGCTAAAAAACATTCTTATTAAGATGTCTCAGAAACTTACCTTGACTGGGTAAAATTATTGCCCCTGGCTCTTTTCAGGCTCCAGGCTCTTCCCAAGCAACCCTGTAGCATGAATCTTAACAGGTCTTATTAATAAAAACAAACTCAGAGCCAGATATTGGGGTGAACGCTGAAAGATCAGAGAACCAGAACAAGCCACAGCCACCTCACCTCGCCAATTCCTCAGCTGATCCTGTTTCCTCAGACTGGAAGCTTCTGAGTCCTCATCCAAATGGATCTCAGCTGAACTGCTTCTTGAAAGCCTGAAAGCTTAACCAACCTAGTTCCTGGTCCTCACGCCTTATATACCTTTCTGACATCACTTCCTGGGATTAAAAGGCTCTTGTTACCATGCCTGGCTGTTTCCAGTATGGCCTTGAACTCACAGAGATCCAGATAGATCTCTGCCTCTGGAATGCTAGGATTAAAGGTGTGTGCCACCACTGTCTAACCTCTATGTTTAATGTTGTGGCTGTTCTGTTCTCTGACCCCAGATAAGTTTATTAAGGTGCACAATATTTTGGGGAACACAATACCACCACACAACCCCTCTCCATTGGACCATTCAAACTCATGTATAGGCAACCAGTTCTAACCCCTGGCCTCCTATCCAAACCTTCGCCCCTCTCTGACCACCTGCTCACCCCCTTGCTCTATCACCTCAGTTTTCTCCTATGGAATTTTGCTGACCATTCCCTCCCTGAGTCATGGGACAACCCCTGCCCACCCCCAATCAGTATTAGGGATCAAGTCCTTTTTTACCCTCCAGGAAAATGCCCCCCACCCCTTCCCCATAAATGGCAGGGACCCTTCAAGGTAATTCTTGTAACCCCCACAGCTACTAAGCTCTAGGGCTTCTCCCACTGGATTAATCTATCTCACCCAAAGCCTTTTACCCTACTCCCAACCCAGGGGAATTCCTCCTCATACACAGTGACACAAACAGGATCCTGCTTTCTTAAATTCCAGAGGACATCAAGATCAACTGTCTTGTCTCCAATTCCAAAAGAAAGAGATTTCATCCCATAATCGTACTTAATCCCACTTGATTGGGAACCCCATATGTTTTTTCCTGATTCCCCCTCTGTGTTCTCCTGTCCTTACTGATCACATTTGACTTCATTATTTTCCCCTCCCTGTCTCTAATTCTAATAAACTACTCAGCTAACTGTTACAGGACCACCATCAGCCATAGAGCTGGAGGTGCAAGGACCAACAAATATACCCAGATGGTAAGAAACACTCCAGAGGTATTCATACCCCCAGACTCAAAAGAGTCTGGACCCTGCCAAAACAAAAACAAAAACAAAAACAAAAACAAAACCAGACTTTATTACTGTTAAATGCCCTCAGCAACCAATCACCTGTTTCTCCTAGATGCTGAAATGATACTGCGGTAATAAAAGGAAACAGGTGCCTTAAGGTTTGTCCCAGGTGAAGATAGGAAGCCTAATTTATAATAAGAAAAAAAATAAAGCATGTTCCAGATTTCTCTCCTCTCTCTCTCTCTCTCTCTCTCTCTCTCTCTCTCTCTCTCTCTCTCTAACACTAACTAATAAAATTCTGATTGCATGTCCACCAGCTCAGGATTTTAAATTCCCTTTGGTTCCTTCTTAATATGTTTAAAATTTGTCTCCTTTGTAAACTTAAAAATTCTTCTGAGCTCCAGAGTTGGCTTGAACCTGCCTCGATAGGTCAGATCTACTTCAGATAAGTATCACTCAAACTTTCCTGGTCCTGGGACCACCCTCTCTAATCCTGGAACCTTTCAGGGATACTTGCATCTCATCTCCCTTTTCCCCCCCAAAGTAAATTTTTTTTCTTCCTCTTCTGCCTCACCAGCACCTTGTCAGATCCAAGCTGTCAGATCCAAGCAGTGATGGATATATTCCACAGGGCTAAAAGCAGCACAAAAACAATCAGCTACCTCAAAACATCTGGATACCTTAAGAAAAGCCCCCTCCCCACCCCCCAAAATTAACAGATGTATAACTGGAGAGTTTTCTCTCTGGGTCCCGCCAAGCCCAGGCAGTCCGACAGCCCACTTATAAAATAAACACACAGACATTTATATTATTTAAACTGTTTGGCCTAATGGCTAAGGCTTCTAGCTATCTAGTTCTTACATCTTAAATTAATCCATTTCTATAAATCTATACCTTGCCACGTGGCTCGTGGCTTACCGGCATCTTCACATGTTGCTTGTCATGGCGGCAGCTGGCAGTGTCTCCCTCCACCTTCCTGTTCTCTCAATTCTCCTGTTAGTCCCGCCTATACTTCCTGCCTGGCTACTGGCCAATCAGTGGTTTATTTATTGACCAATCAGAGCTGTGGTGGTATTGTATTCCCCAAAATATTGTGCACCCTAATAAATTTATCTGGGGTCAGAGAACAGACAGCCGATACAGAGGCTAGAAAATGGTGGCACTCACACCTTTAATCCTAGCATTCCAGAGGCAGAAATCCATCTGTTCAAGGATACAGCCAAGCATGGTGACTCACGCCTTTAATCCCAGGGAGTTATGGTAGAAGGCAGAAAGGTATATAAGGCGTGAGGACCAGAAACTAGAAGCATTTTGCTGGTTAAACTTTCAGGCTTCTAGCAGCAGTTCAGCTGAGATTCATTCTGGATGAGGACTCAGAAGCTTCCAGTCTGAGGAAACAAGATCAGCTGGGAAGTTGGCCAGGTGAGGTTAGCTGTGGCTTGTTCTGTCTCTCTGACCTTCCAGTGTTCACCCCAATACTTGGCTCCGGGTTTGTTTTATTAATAAAGACCTTTTAAGATTCTGCTATACAGAGCAACACGTTTGACATACAGACCATCCCACAGCACAGATGCCCACCAAGTCAGCTGGAAGCAGTTCTGAGAAATATGGTGCCCCCATTCCCATTCACTCACTACCCCTAACTCCCTACTTTTTATAATAACAAAAAGTGTGGAATCTTATTCCTAGTCACCTCCCAGCTACATGACTGCATGCACTGTCCAGCAGTCAGGCGAAATGCTCAGTCACTCCAGGGTCTTATGTCCTATGTAATCTGTGCGCAGCATGTGTAGCATAGCCAAGTAAGCCCATATGTGCATGCTCGAGCTGACCTATAAAGGCAGGCTCCACCCACTCCCCGACTCTCTCTCTTCTTCATCTCTCTTTCTGATAGGCTTATTTAAATGTTCTCCCTTTCCCTTCCCTAATAAAACTCTTATAGTGTGTTCAGTTGTAACTTGTGTTTTCTTGAGCCCAGTAAATAAATAACACTAACCCCTTGAACTTCAATGGTCACCTGTTGCTCCTCTGACATGGCCTCTAGCACTTGTCCTTTAAACAACCTTTTAAAAATGCCTTATAGGTCATCTCAAGACTGTTAAAAGTATTCCTTTCTGTAGAAAGAGAAACACAACTTATAAACTGTATTTCTGCTTTCTAGTTGGTAATATCATTCTATACTTTTCTGAGATTACTATGATGGGCCTGTCAAAAATGAAGACATTCTAAAGAGACACTTGAATCTCTCAACCTGACTATCAGACTATTGAAATAATGGTCCCCTAAGAAATGGGAATCCTCCATGAATCTCATGCTGCGAGAAGGAAAAGGCACCAATTAGAGAAGGAACTTGTCTCCCAGAAAAAGATCTCACTCTATACTATTAGAAGTCCAGATAATAATGGGTCAATGAAGGGTGGGACCACATTAATAGGTTTTTCTGTAACTCAATAATAGGTTTCTCCATGGCCAATGCAGTAAACCAGATCAAGCCGAATGAAAAACTAAAAGAACAGGTTTATTGCAGCAAAGCAATTCGTGGGTGAGTTTTTCAGTCCTAGAGATTGAGACAGGAGAAGTCACACACCTGAACTAAAGCAGGGAGCTTATGGTTACATGAATTCCTAAATAGTCTTAATAAAAAACTCGGAGCCAGAAATTGGGGTAAATACTGAAAGATCAGAGAGACAAAGGAGCAAGCCACCTCTTACTGCTGGGACTCCTCAGCCTGAAAAGCTTTCCTCAGCCAAAAGATTTCTAGTTCCTGTCTCTTCATACCTTACATACCTTTCTCCACCCAGCCATTAAAGGCATGTGTGCTTCCCAGGTATTGAGATTAAAGGTGTTTGCCACTACTGTCTGGCCTCTATGTTTAATCTAGTGGCTTGTTCTGTTCTCTGATCTTCAGGTAAACTTCATTAGGGTACACAATATATCACCACAGCTTATATAGCCTGTAGGTGAGGGAAGGTGACATGTCCCAAGTATGGTCAAGAGCTGAGTGGTTTAGACTTGGGGCTTCAGGGCAAGAGCTGGCACAGCTACTGTGAAGTTAGAATTGGACTTTTTGGTGCCTTTTCTTTCTTTGAGTTCTCTGAAGGGGTTGGGTTCGGTAGGAGAGAAATGAGGCTTTTGGGATCAAGCAGGAGTGAGCTGGAGGTTCCAGCCAAACACATACCTAGATCAGAACTGCTTAGATGTGCAAATTCTTGGCCCTCTATTTCAACATAGATCTTATTTCAGGACCCTGGATAGGGTAATTAGATCTCTTTGTCTCTATTGCTAAGTCAGGATAAATACATTCTTCTCCCCTGCCCCTTGGATTTTCGAGACAGGATTTCTCTGTATAACCCTAACAACCCTGGAACTTGCTCTGTAAACCAGGCTAGCCTCAAACTCAGTGATCTGCCTGCCTCTGCCTCCCAAGTGCTGAGACCAAAGGTATGCTTGAGGAGTTTGCTTGGTCTCTTTGTCTCTTTTCCCAATGTGGCCACATTGAATAAATAACCTTTTTTCTGCTTTCCATTTTTAATTTGGCTCTTTAAATTGTCTTATTGAGGATGGGTGGCTGGACATGACTTGGGGGATGGAGAGTCTTGCCTATATTTGCTTTGTTTCTTCTACTCCCCTAATCTTTTTGTTTCAAATATAGTTATGCTTAATAAAGAGAATGTTCCTGACAATTAAATCACTAACTGATTTTTTTTCATCATAAAGGTCACTTATACAAACACATATTGTGAGGGTCAGCACTTATAGTGGCCAAAAGAGACAGAAAGGAAGTGGTAGACACAAGATGAATGTGGTCGCTGAGACACAAAATAACACGATCCAGACAATCCAAAGAGATGAGCAGTATAAATGCTCTTCCTCCATGGATGCACACATTATTCCAGTCACTTAGAGATGGAGGCTATTGCTTTTACATTCATCTGCCTTCACCTTGTGACTTACCTTGACTGGTAAAATTATAGCAAAGTTGAGAGACCCCACAGCCCTTTAGAATGCTCATGGAATAAGTGTACAGTGAAATGGCAAGATTGTTTCTATGAAATTAAACTAACTAGTGAGAATTTACTCTAAACATTCAGATAATAAGAGGGAAAAAATAAATCTTTAAAAACTAGAAGTCATTTGGTTCTGGCTAAAGCACAAAGAGAAACCAGCCCCGATCAGAAATCGCTTACTATTAGATCAGGATTGATGAAAGCAGCATAAAATTAGAAGAACAAGGAGCCAGGCATGATAGGAATTCCAGCCATGCCCCCACTTAGTCATTTCTGGGTCATACGTCCTATGTAATCTATGTGCTGCATGGTCATGTAAATTGTGCACAGTGTGACCATGTGATCTATGTGCATGAGTGGAGTAGCCATGTGGGCCCAAGTGCAAATGTGCTGGGGGGGGTAGTCCTTAAAAGGTGGATCCCATGTACCCCCCACCTTCTCATGTATCTTTCCAGCAGGCCTGATCATATCCTGTCCTTTCCTCTTCTTGATAGTGGGTTTTTGTTGTGTTTCGTGACTTTTCCTCACAGGGTAAGAGCACGGCATAAAACCAACAAGGCATGCCAGCACATGCCTTTAATCCCAGCACTCAGGAGGCAGAGGCAAGCACAGTTCGTGGCCAGCTTGGTCTAGAGAGTGAGTTCCAGAACAGCTGGGAATATACAAAGAAACCTGTCATGAAAGAAAACCTGAAAGAGAGAGAGAGAGAGAGAGAGAGAGAGAGAGAGAGAGAGAGAGAGCTCTACAGAAATAGACTGGCCTTTAATTATAAAAAAGGGCATCCATCTATCTAGGGGGTGGGTGAATACTGTGTGTGCCAAGGTACAGGGTTTTTGGGAGTTTTATAAATTAGAGGGAATTTTCAGGGTGGAAGATTCCATCTGTAAATTTGTTTTCTGTCAGTCTCAAAGTTGTAAATACCAATGAAGGTTGAAATGTTGACCTGCTTCCCAGGAGCTTCCCAGATCCTAACCTTCTGTAGAAGATGTTATCAGTGTGTCAACTTTCATTTCTAAAGTTTCTCAGCTCACTTGAGGTTTTTAAGTTATTAGATCCTTATTCCGTAAATCTGTGACATAAAAAGCCCATTCATAAGAGGAGTCTTGTCACTGAACTTTTTGTCTGGCCCCTAAGTCTTTGGGCCCCATCTTTTGTCTTTTGATATATGAATTTTTTAAAACATAGCCCTAGCTAAAATAAGAAACTTGAGAAACCCATTTGTTCATTTTTAAAGAAGCTGTAGCCATCAAAAAGAAAAAAAATCTTTAAGATGTTTGTATTTATATATACATTCACTTATTTATAAAACATATTTAAAAGCACACACATAAGTTATTATTATCTAAAGGGAGTGTGAATATACAATAGGACAAAGGTTTCCTGAAGTAGGAGTGATCATCTCTTAAAGTTAATTTATACCCTCAAGCAATGGGACCACGTTGTCGAACCAGAATTGGGATAAGGATCAAAGAGATGACATTCTCACCAGAACTGTAGGACTATGCATGTCTTGTCTTTAAAAGAAAATTTAAAATGTAAACTGTTATGCCCAGATCACGTCCCCAAAGAAGCCACCAGAGACTTTAGGTACAGAATGCAAAAGCAAGGTTTATTGTTCTTATTACAAGCCATGGTCAGGGAAGTTCATCAGAGCACTCACTCGTAATAGTGAGGCCGGGAGGAGCTTGTCCTTTCTTGGGGAAGTTAGTTTTTATAGGCAAACCCCATAAAATTTCTTAGAGGGGAGGGGGTTAGTACGGGTCCATCCTTGATTGGTCCAGTGTTTCCCGGGCCTGAACTTGGTCGTATTTTAGCTTATGTGTTTGCCCTGTCAGGAGTTTTACAACCCATCTCCAGGGTCCATGAAGTTTTGGGATGTTTTATGACCACTTAGCCTCTGCCAGATGGTTGAATATCCTGACTCTGTGTTTTCTTAAGTTTCTGTAGCTGATAAAGCCACCTGGGAAGAAGGGGTCTAAGTTCTTATCTGCACTTAGGAATCCTGGTTTCCTTTAATTGGGTGAGGGTATGTAACCTTTGAATTTACTGGTTGGGGGTTACAATTACCACTTTGGGGGCAGTCCAGCACAAGTCCCAGGCTTTGTCCTTGAGCTGCCATGGGGGCTGGCTGGCCAAGCACGTACTGACTGTGGGGGCTGGCTCAGTGGTCCAGGCTCTGTACTGCAAGGACTATATCTTTTATTCATGGCCCTGCCAGAGACTGCTTGCTCAGTCTCAGGAAACTGAAATTGAGGCCTGGTCTCTGAGAGAAGACTGAGCAGCCTGTTATGGCATCTGCTTGGTCCTTTCATAAACAATTATGTTCATTGTCCATAAATAGCAAAATAAACTGAGGAAGGAATTTTGTGATCTCAGCTCAAGGAAGCAGAGTTTGGAGACAGCTAACTAGTATCACAGCTTGAGGTCTCTCAGAGTTGCAGAAGAGACAAGGGAAGGAGAAAGAGATAAAGGAGTTTTTAAAAAACAAAGCAAAACAACTCAAGATCCTATTTGTCTCTAGATGGTGAATAACTTCCCAAATCTCCCTAAGGAATGTTGCCAGCCCAGTTCCAGGACTGGCAGGGGCGGTGAGGGGGTGGGGTATGTGTGTGTGTTTCCAGCAGCTTAACAGTCTCTGTGTGCTTTCTCCCTGTCACAGAGTTAGGGGATTAGCTTTACTTTTTTGTATCCTTTCACAATAGTTATTTTTACTATAGACATCTCTCTATAATTAATAGTAACCTCTGCTGGAAATGGTTTACCCATTAGTTGTCCTTAAGGCACCATGTCCTTACTTCCTGAGCTGTTTTATTTTCCTTTTCCCTGTTACGGAGTCAGGAGGCCAGCTTGATCCAGGACAGGGATTTGGAGGACATTTTGAGACAAACATGCTTGAGTCTGAAGTAAGATAGCCAAATCTCATCTCCACATCCAGCTTCTCAGTGAGCTTAAATAGCACAAGGCAATTTGCCAACACAACCTATCAACAAGCATAGGGATCAGAACTGTCTTTTTGTTCTTGCAGGATTTAGGGGACCTCTCAGTAGGAAAGAGGTCACAGATCTCAACTGGACCTTTTGTGTCAAGGAGTGTGAGTGGGATATATTTTTGCAATGTATAAAATTTGTGATAGAGAGGAGGCAGTGTTTTTTAAAAAGTTAGTGTAGTGGTATTTTCATTTTAGTGGTATCATCAACCATGAGGTTGAATGGTGATGTGGCAGATACCTTGGCTCCTTGTGGCTTTTGCCATTGTACCCAAACAAAAGGGTAAGGCTTTTTGTAAGGGTTCAAATTATAATGTCAACTTAAAAGACAAGTTGAAGCACACTGACTGCAAACAAAGTTTATTCTAGCCACAATGATAAGGATGGCCAATTGGGAACCATGTCTTCTATTTGTGTAGAATAAGTGCCCCAAAATGGTGCCTGTGAGACTGGTTTCATAAAGAGTGTGGGGTTACATTATAGTATGTCAGTTTTGATAATTACCTTGGTTAAAAAGAAATTGGGTGGCAAGATGTTTCAGTAGGTAAAGGTGTTTGCTGTCAAATCTAACCATCTAAATTCAATCCCTGTTAGCCATATGGTAGAAAGAGAGAACCAGTTCCTGCAAGTTGCCCTCTGACCTCTACATGCACCCTGTGGCATGCACCACTCCCACCCATAAATAAAAATATTCATGTGGAGGGGGAGATTCCTGATTTGTCATGGCTCACTTACTTGTTCAAGGAGCAAACTGACATGCGTGGGAAAAGGCTTTTTATTAAGGTTATTTATTATTGTTATGATGTCAAGAGCTTGGCAGAAACAGCCTGCTGGTCAGAATGACCTAGGTGACTGCTGCCTCATACCACATATTTTCACTGAGCTGAAGAAATTATCTGAGCTTGTTCTTGAACATTTTGAATCCACTCTCAAGAAGATATAATAAACCATGGCTCTCTGGTGTCCAATGTGCTGTCCTTAAAATCTCTAATGCTTGTCCTGATTTTTTAAATTACAAGTGTAAATAAAACTTTGTCATAATTTGGAGTCCCAAGAGTAGTGAGTCTGTTCAGGATAAGGGTACATATTTTTAAACTAATTAAAATCACGTAAAGGAGAAGCCAGGAAAGGACACATCAGTATTATGAGAAATCCATGGAGTCTGCTTAAAGGGTAAAAGAATTTATTAGGGAGGAAAACTCACTACAGCATGGGAGATTTATTGTAGGGTCCTGGAAAGCTGAGTTACCGTCCCAAGCTGTTCATCTTTTTTTTTTCTTTTCTTTTTCTTTTTTTTTTTTGACTTTATTTATTTATTTTTTAAATTACACTCATGATATTCATTAATTTACACTCATGATATTAATCACATTTGTGGTATTCATAGATTACATTCACATTATTCATTCAATTTTATATATATATAATACATATATTATATATATATATATTAATTTTTAATGCTGAATGTCATTTATTTAAGGGGCCAAGCTGTTCTTCTGCCTGGTCCATCTCAGCACCCAAACCCCACAAGGGAGAGCAGAGAGAGGTCTACGTGGGTCTCAGTCTTAAGGGTAGCCCTGAGCCATGCCCCAGGGGCAGGTACTTCAAGGTAGGTAGGACAGTTACCTCCTACATCTCTGGGCTTGTGCTTTAAGGTCATGGACAGAACAGCTACCCATTACACATCAGCTTCCAGTGGCTGTGATGCTTATGAGTTCAAGAAATCCCTTAATTTTGTTTTGGTAGTTGGCAAGGTGAAGTCATGAGGAGGTTCCATTACCTGATAATGTCATGACCAAGAGAATATACTTTGGTTTAATGAAATTGGAATTGATCCTTTGAAACTTTATCCTTTTTGTTAATGTTACTAGCAAGTGGAA
>CABHPP010118090.1:1488-25280 GCA_902168425.1 Peromyscus attwateri | reverse complement strand
AGGCGTGAGGACCAGAAACTAGAGGCATTTGCCCTGGAGAGGCATTTTGGCGTGGTTAGGCATTTGGCCTGGAGAAGCATTTGGCCTGGTTAAGCATTCAGGCTTCTAGCAGCAGTTCAGCTGAGACCCATTCTGGATGAAGACCCAGAGGCCTCCAGTCTGAGGAAACAAGACCAGCTGAGGATCTGGCGAGGTGAGATTAGCTGTGGTTTGTTCTGTCTCTCTGACCTTCCAGTGTTCACCCCAATACCCGGCTCAGGTTTGATTTTATTAATAAGAACTTTTAAGATTCATGCTACACAGGCCCACTTTCTTAGGAATATTGCTACCCTCAGTGGAGGATCCTTCCCACATCAATCATCAATCAACATAGTCTCTCACAGACAAAGCAGTTTCTGGCTATTATGAATAAAACTGCTATGAACATAGTTGAGCAAGTATTCTTTTGGTAGAATGGAGGAGCATCTTTTGGGTATATGCCCAGGAGTGGTATAGCTGGGTCCTGAAGTAGATTGACTCCCAATTTTCTGACCATTGCATATTGATTTTCACAGTGGCTGTACAAGTTTGCACTTGCAAAAGAAATGAATCCCCTTGTTCCATGTTCTTGACAGTATTAGATGTCACTTTTGTTATTGATCTTAATCATTCTGACAGGTGTAAGATGAAATCTCAAAGTAGTTTTGATAACCATGATGGCTAAGGATGTTGAACATTCTTCAAGTGTTTCTCAGCCATTTTAGATTCCTTTACTGAGAATTCTGTTTAGAGGTGTGCCCCATTATAATTGGATTATTTGGCTTGTTGTTGTCTACTTTCCTGAGTTCTTTATTATCCTGAGTAAGGCAACCATAAGCACATAGACAAACATGGTATATACTCACTTATAAGTGGATATTAGCAATTAAGTAAAGTACAATCACAGTAATCACAGTACAATCCATAGATGCAGAGAGGCTAAGTAACAGGAATATCTCTAGGGGATATGCATGGATCTCCCTGGGAAGAGGAAATAGATTTTGTGAATGTACTGATGGCAGGTGAGGTTGGGAAAAAGAGGGATTAGATGAGTAAGGAAGTGATAGAGGGGGAGAATACAGGGAGAGATGAATGGTATAGGAAGCTTTTAGCAGGGGATATGAAAACAGTGCAGTGCAAACTTGTTAGAACCTATAAGGGTGACCCTAGTGAGGACTCCTAATAATCAAGAATATGGAGGCTGAATCAGCCATCTTCTGTGACCACATAAGGCTCCCAGTGATAGGACTGGGACACCAAGCCACAAAACATTCGACTCATACTTGTCCTGCCTGCAAGATATGCTGGGGCAAGGGTGGCTCAGAGTTTCTGTAGTAGCCAACCAATGACTGGTCTAACATGAAGCCCAAGCTGTGGGAGAAAGCCCATGCCTGACACTGCCTGGACAGCCAGGAACCAGAACTTGGATGGCTCAGAGAACTAGGGTAGAACCAAATACATCTAACCAAGAAAAAAGTCAATGAAATGATTTGTAACAATTTTCTGCTATAATCATGTATTGGTGCCTAGCCCAATTGTCATTAGAGAGGCTTCTTCCAACAGCTAATGGGAGCACATGCAGAGATCGCTATACAAACATTTAGCTTGAGCTCTGGGAATCCTGTGGAAGGAGGGGGTGAGGATTGTAGGAGCCAGAGGAGTTGAGGAAACCAGGAGAATATAGCCCACAGAATCAACTAAGCAGGGCTCACAGAGGCTCAGAGAAACTGAAGTGGCAATCATGGAGTCTACATGGCTCTGTGCCAGGTCTTCTGCATACATGCTAAGGTTGTTTAGCCTGGGGTGTTTGAGGAACTTCTAAGTATAGGAGTTGAGTGTCTCTGACTCTTTTGGCTGCTTGAGACACTTTTCTTCCTATTGGGTTACCTTGTCCAGCCTTGATATGAGGGTTTGCACCTTGTTATGATGTGTTGGCAGATATCCCTGGGAGTCTTGCTCTTTTGTGAAGGGAAACAGAGTAGCAGTGAATCTGGGGAAATGGAGATTTGAGGGGGGAACTGGAAGGAATGGAGGAGGGGAGGCTGTAGTCAGGATGTATTGTATGAGTGAAGAATAAATATAAAGAAAAAAGAAAAAATGAAAATGCATTTAGTCTAACTTCAATGATCCTCATAATCTGTAGCAGCCCAAATAGCACAAATGTCCAAAGTCTCTTCTGACACTCAAGACAATCTTTTGACTGTCACATCTTATAAAATCAAGAAACAAATTAAGGATTTCCAAAACACAATGGCACAGGATATATTCCCATCCAGAAAAAGAGATATAGGACTGTGTTCTAGCCCCCAACTCAGGCAGACAACCCCTGCTCATGTTAATGTCACACCAGTCAGAGGAACAGGAAGGTAGGCCACCAGCCTATGAAACTTCCACTTTTCCTACATTCCCACAGACATAATCCCCCCCCCCCACCAACCCTACACCAAAGCCATGTTCATATCCCCAAATCAAATAGATATATAGCCTCTGCTCGAGTGCAGGCCACACCAGCCAGAAGAACAGGTAGGCAAACTGAGGCAAAGACTCCCTGCTGGACCAGAGGCCATGCCAGCCATCAGATATCCATGTAGGCTGCTCACCTGTGGACCTCCATTTTTTCAATAATCCCCCAACACTACCCCAGTTCCACTTCCCTCCTCATCTCTGTGTTGTGGACTCCAACTTTGGTGGAGACCCCTTGCTCAAACAAATAACACACCATCTGCCAAAAGTCCATGTAGGCCACCTGCCCACAGACCTCCCCCATTTTCTCAGTGTCTCCTCAAGACTATCCCCAAGCTTCCTCCCCTCTTCCCTTTTTTCAGCCCCCAAATTGGGCAGATACTCCTTGCTAGAACAAAGGCCACATGAACTATAAGATTTCCAGTCCCCCAACTTGGGGTGAGAACCCATGTTCAATCATAGGCCACATAAACCAAAGACCAGAGAGCAAATAGAAACCAAGGAACAAAACATCCATCCAACAAAGACAAACTGAGAAATTGGCACCTAGATCCATAATCACCTCAAACCCAGATACCTGGACACCAGCATAAGAACACAATCAACAACAGCCAGAGCAATGTCACTACCAGATTCCAGTTATCCTACTACAGCAAGCCCTGAATATTCCAACACAGTTGAAGCACAATTAAGAGACATTAAGACCACCTTTATAAAGATGATAAGTCCTTAAAGAGGAAGTGAATGAATCCTTTAAAGAAAGTATGGAAAGGATAAATGAAATATTGGAGAAAGTGAATAAATCCCTTAAAGAAAGCAAAAAGAAAAAAAAGTGAAGGAAATGAATAAATCTGTACAAGACTTGAAAATGTAAATAGCAGCAATTAAAAAATGCAAACTGAAGGAATTCTGGAAATTAAAATCTAGGTTGTAGCATGAATCTTAAAAGTCTTATTAATAAAATCAAACCTGAGCCAGGTATTGGGGCGAACACTGGAAGGTCAGAGAGACAGAATAAGCCACAGCTATCTCACTTCGCCGGATCCTCAGCTGGTCTCGTTTCCTCAGACTGGAGTCCTCTGAGTCTTCATCCAGAATGGGTCTCAGCTGAACTGCTGCTAGAAGTCTGAATGCTTAACCAGCCACATGCTTAACCAGCTAAATGCTTACCCAGGCCAAATGCTTCTCCAGGCTAAATGCCTCTCCAGGGCAAATGCCTCTCCAGGGCAAATGCCTCTAGTTTCTGGTCCTCACGCCTTATATACCTTTCTGCTTTCTACCACCACTCCCTGGGATTGAAGGCTTGCTTTCTGGGATTAAAGGCGTTGGTCACCATGCTTGGGTGTATCCTTGAACACATGGATTTCTGCCTCTGGAATGCTAGGATTAAAGGCATGTGCTACCACTGCCTAACCTCTATGTTTAATATTGTGGCTGTTCTGTCTCTGACCCCAGATAAGTTTATTAAGGTACACAATATTTTGGGGAACACAATACCACCACACTAGGTAATTGAACAGGACCTACAGAGGCAAGCTTAACAAAAAATGCAAGACATGGAACAGAGAATTTCAGGCTTTGAAGATATGATAGAAGAAATGGATATGCCAATCAAAGAAAAAGTTAAATCTAAAAATTTCCTGAAAGAGAACATCCAGGAAATCTGGAATACTATGAAAGGACCAAACCTAAGAATAACAGGAAGAGAAGGAGAATAATCTCAGCTTAAAGAAAATATTTTCAAAAAAATTTATAGTTGAAAATTTTCCTAACTTAAAGAAGGACACAGGAGAACACAGCCCACAGAATCAACTAAGCAAGGCTCATAGTGGCTCACAGAGACTGAAACAGCAATAACAGCCTAGAGGGGTCTGCACCAGGCTCTCTGTACATATGTTATGGTTGTGTAGCTTGATGTTTTTGTGGGACTCCTAACAGTGGGAGTGTGGGGGGAGGTTGTCTTTGACTCTTTTGCCTGATCATGGAATCATTTTTCTCCTACTAGGTTACTTCATCCAGCCTTGATATGAGAGTTTGTGCCTAGTCTTATTGTAACTTGTTATAGAGGGTTTTGTTGATATCCCTGGAATATCTGTTCTATTCTGAATGCAAAATGAAGGAGGAGTGGATCTGGTGAAGAGGGGAGCAGTAGAGGACTTGGAGGAGTGGAGGGAGGGGAAACTCAATCAAGATGTAATGAATGAGAGGATAAATTTTAAAAAAGAAAGAAAGAAATGTGGACACAGTGAGAGAAGATTGGACCAAGGCAAGACTAAAAACTCAGCAAGGTAAACAACAAATCCTGTAGCTCTGTCTCAGACAGGTGGGGCTTCATTCTCAAAGGGCTTAGCTCTATCCCTGAAAATTTTCATATGTGTCTCTCCTTTGCTACTTCTATACTCTGCATATAGCTCTCCATGGCAGATGTTTCATAGCTTGTATATCTCAATATTCTATCATCTCAACATACAACACTGGCTTTGTCTTCACAGCTTCATGTAATGAACTCTCACAGTCTCCTCATTGGGTTTCTGACTCTGCCAAACATAGATGGATGCAACAGTGCTGAACTGTGACCACACAGGAAGAATCTATGACCTATAAATCTTGCATCGTTCTTGTTTCCAGGACCAGTACAATGTGGGTTAATCCCCCAAATTTGGCTTCTAAGTTGTGATGGACCCTACCACACTTGGACCAGAGTTGCAGCAGGTTCTGTATGAAGTTGATTTTGAGGATTAGAAATCAAGTTGCCTATTCCTTCCATAAATTGAAGGCTTAGATGGATGGAGTCTTACCCTTAGGGTACCTTCCTAGGCTTCACATGCCAAGAAGGGCCTTCTCTTAAATGGTGCTAAACTTCTTGAAATTTCCTGCCTTTGCTTCACCATAGGACTCCCATTTGAAACTACCTAGTGCTGTTTTTCTCTAAGAAACTGACTTTTTATTTCTTTCTGCACCACTTGTTTGTTTTACACTGTAGACCTGATTGAATCATCAGTAATAAACACACAACAGAATCAGTACTTTGTCTAAGAAATTGGCTAATTACTTTTTAATTCTGCTTTACTCAATTCTCAGGGAATGTAGAAAATAAGAATGATTTGTATACAAATGACCTAGCTAAATTTTTCATGGAGTCTATTTCTCACTGAAATCCTATGACCTCAATCTCCACTGTCTTTGTTACTTTCAAAACTCCCATATTCCTAGTCCTACAAGAATAGCTGATTAAGCTCTGTGTGCAGCTTTCTATGGCTTTTGTCATCTAAAGTCCTAATATCTTCAACATTACTGCAAAAGACAACATTCTGAGTTCTCAGCAACAAAATAACTTTTGGTGTACCACATTTTGTTCTAATTTGCTTGTTTCTAACCAAAATCATCTCAGTTAATTTCTGTGGGATAATGCTTTTGTACACTGGTTTAATAAAACGCTGATTGTTCAGTAGCCAGGCAGGAAGTATAGGCAGGATAAACAGACAAGGAGAATTCTGGGAAGAGAAAGGCTGAGTCAGGAGATGCTAGCCTGCCATCCAGGGAGCAGTATGTAATGGCACACAGGTAAAGCCATGAAACATGTGGCAACATATAGATTAACAGAAATGGGCTGATTTTAAGTGCAAGAGCTAGTCAGTAGTAAGCCTGAGCTAATGGCCGAGCAGTTTTAAATAATATAAGCCTCTGTGTGTTTACTTGGGTCTGAGTGGCTGAGGACTGGGTAGGACACAGAAAAACTTCAGCTAGAGATAATGAACAGGTTTATTTGGCTGATATTGTCAGATCACAACCCACAATTGTGGGAGCTTAGGATAGAGATTCATACTGGGAACTGAAGGCAAAAATCACAGGGAAATTTTGCTTACTGGCTTTCTCTCTTTCTTGGTCACTGTCTCCTGCTCAGCTAGCTTTCTTATCCATCTCAGGTCCACTTGCTTAGGGTATTGCAACCTTAGTGGAAGAGCCTTCCCATATCAATCATTAATCAATACAGTTTCTCACAAACATAGTAAGTAGTGATTCTGATCTAGGAATAGCCTCAATTGATGTTCCCTCAGATGACTCTCGGCTATATCATGTTGGCAGCTGAAGCTAATTAAGACAAAGAAACAATAACATATGAGAAGGGTTTTTTTTTTGTTTGTTTTTTTGAGAAAGGGTTCCTCTATAGCTTTGGAGCCTGTCCTGGAACTCACGTAGACCAGGCTGGCTTTTAACTCACAGAGATCCACCTGCCTCTGCCTCCTGAGTGCTGGGATTAAAGGCATGCACCACCACTGACCAGCCTTGAGAAGGTTTTAAAAACACAAAATGAATATATTAACCATATCAATCACTTAAGCTGCAAAAACCCAAACATGAAGATAGAAACAACTGGAAAACACAGATATGTCAAGAAATGAGAAGCAAGCCTCTGAAATCAAGAAGAGAAAACTAAAACTGTCTCTCCACAGAAACTTCCCAAACCAACAAAAACTCAAGGAACTCAAAACATAATATAGTAAAATTTCTGAAAAAAAGGTGACTTTCCATCATTTTCCAGAGAAACAAATTTAGATGACAATTAGTAAAAATCAACAACATAGATGTCACCAGTGACCAAACAAGGCAAAAAGACATATCTACAAATATATATATATATCATGATCCCTTAAACAAGAGTCTAATCAAAATTTAACCACAAGAAATCACTGGCCAGCACTCATCCTGTGCACTCAGGTTCTCACCTTTGCTAATCATAGAAAATGGACTTGGGGGGGGGAGGCTGTTCCAACAAAATTGGAGAATTTCGTGTGAAGCCTTCTGATGTTTTAACTTTGTAGAAAATAGTTTTGATTACTAAAAGGATTTCATTCTCTTATAATAAAGAAAAGGATATTGTTAGGATCACTTAGGCATCATTTTGTTTCCTATAACTAATGATTGCCTGTAAGTCTACATCAGAGTGAGGAAATGAAAACTTTTCCAAACCAAATGCAAGATAACAAATTTTTTAAAGAAAGAGTGTATGATTTGTATTATACACCTAAAGCAACTTGTTTGGTTCTAATTGCTTTATGAGTCACAAGAACTTTTGAAAGAAAAGTTTATCCCCACATTTTGTGCATGTCTCTGTGTGAGAGAGAATATGCTCCATGCATATACAGATGACATACAGGAAAAGAGGGTGTGGTGTCAGATCCTGTATCTGTAGGAGGTTATGAGCCTCCAAACTTGGGCATTGGGATATGAACTCAGGTCATCCCCAAGAAGAATACATGCTGTGCCACCTGCCCAGGCCCATAGAATTTTTTATCCAACAAACTAAAAGTCTTTCATAGATTAACAACAACAACAACAACAACAACAACAACACCTAAATAAACACAGAAGTAAATAAATGACTCATGGGAACATGATGTATCAATATGAAGATGTATGTATGGTAAATTTGCAACATGAATTGGATACAGTCCAAAGAAAATTCCCAAAAATTTATAACAGGATACCTGATTCCAAAGCTACATTCACAGTGGAAACACTCAGATGCTCAATGGGATTATGAAAAAATAATACACTTATTGACACAATGTAACTTCTATAAAACTACAACAATCAAGAATATGTAAATATTTGTGAAAGAATAAAGGAAAGAGAAAGAGCCAAGAATAAAAGCAAAAAAAATATAGTCAACTTTTAATCAAAAGACCAATGGAAACTAAGCCAAGAAAAGTGTGATCTTGACTAATGTTACCAATTTCCTATAATTTTATGTGTATAGAAATTAACAGACTTCACAATTCCCACAAAATTAACTCAGTGACCCTTAAACAGTTATGTTTATGACCCTCCAGCTACTGATATTTCCTCCAACAGAGAGGCCCCAGTTGTGGAATATTATTTTAAGATGTATTACATTTGTTTCTGCTGTGGAGCATTTATTTAATGATGCAAAGATGTGTTGCATTCTTTTTTGTTGCACTTGTTTAACTCTGTGAAGCTGTGTTGCTTTGCCTGTCTAAAACACCTGATGGTCTAATAAAGAGCTGAATGGCCAATAGCAAGGCAGGAAAGAGGATAGGTGAGGCAGCAGGCAGAGGGAATAAATACCAAGAGAGAAAAGGAACAAGATCAAGGAGTGAGAAAAGAGGGGGCCAGCCACTCAGCGACGCAGCCAGCAATGGAGTAAGAGTGATAGTAAGATTATAGAAGAAAAGGAAAAAGCCCAGAGGTAAAAGGTAGATGGGATAATTTAAGTTATGAAAAGCTAGCTAAGGCTAGGCATTTATAAGTAATAAGCCTCCATATGTGATTTATTTGGGAGCTGGGTGGTAGGCCCCCCAAAGAGCCAAAAGAACAAAGAATAAAAACAACCAACAGGCCCCATGCTCTATCACTCTCTTGGCAAATGGAGTTAATCTCCTCCTATGGCTCTGCAAACTCTCATGTCTCCTGGTTTCAGGTAAACCCAGCCTCAATGATGCCTAATCATACAACAGTGTAGAAGAATAATTTAATGTCTATTTCCTGCCACATAGGTTATGGCACATGATGTGGAGTCTGCTTTATACACCTGCCCAATACCATGCAAGTTCAGAAACTTCTTTTCTCCCCTGGAACTGAACTTTCCTGAATCAGGTCAAGGTGGTATTATAAATTTAAAAACATTCTAATCATGTATTACTGAAGGATGATTCCCATCACATGTTTCTACCAGTTTCTAAATTATTTGCAACATTTATAAGAAAAACCTGAAAGTGGAGTGCAATATTCAGAACTTCTAGAAACCATATTCAGTTTCCCAGTCTGTCTTCCCACTTCTCACTAAAGCAATGCCTGTGTGTGCACACTGGACAGTGATATTCCACGTATCATATTCTCCCATGAAAAAGCTGCAGAGCCTCCCCCTCCCCAGGTCATCACATGGACCAACAGAACCATAGTCTGGCTCATGGTCCATCCAAGTCCCAGCAGAAATGACAGCACAGCATACCTGCTCTGAACACCCCACACTCACCACGGCATGGCTTGTGGTCTTCCTTACAACTAACTCTGTACAGCAGAAGCAGAAAATCCTGGAAAGAACCTGAAAGCTAGTACTCCTATTGCTAAGCCTTGCTAAGTCTTTCATTAGCTAGGGTCACCCTACTAGGCCTCAGAATATTAGCAGCTCCCCTACTGGGTGAGCAGAGATCAAATGACTCAGACAGCATAGGCCTCCCCAGCTCTGCCCTTCCAGCCCAGCTGACAGGGCCTTAGTCTGGAAAGTTTGCATTTTAGTAGACATTCTTCCACTCTCCCAAAACACTTGCTATTCTTTGTCTAAGGCACAGGTCCTTTGTGTGCACATTCCATTACACACTCAATGTCCAGTGTAGCCAATCCTTTGCTTCTTAGCTGGGAAGTTCTGCAGCCAAACATAGGTCACATTCAAACAGTGACTGTTGTTAAAGCAAAAAAGAGACCATGAAGTAGAAAACAATGAAGGGTCATGGTAGGGCTTGGGGGCAACGAAGAGACTGTGGATATGATGTAGTTTTTATTTCAAATAATTATTTTGAAAAGTTGAAACAGGCTTTCGGGCCATATGCTCCAGAAACCAGGGATCTGTATGAGAGCACACCAAGGATTACTCACACATTTTCTCTCAGCCTGTACATCTTAAACCTGGAAAATACCAATCCTGTTAGGCAGGGCCACAACTTTTTATAAAGATCCTCTATTTTTGTTGAACTAGTGTAACTGCAGTAATTTGGTTCCATGATAAGGTCAGTCCTTTACCCAGATTCTAGATGGTCCTGGTCTGTGGACCTCAAGAAATGGCCAGTCATGACATTTATGGAGCATCAAAAATTGATTACCTGTCTCAAGTTTGCTAATATCAACTACTGCCAAAAGCAGGAAAGTGCTCACCCTCCTTCCTGCCATTCCCTTTCTGTGCTGTGACTATATCAGCTTCAAAGTTGGTCAGTGAACTCAGTTCTTGCACAGGTCCTTCTTCATTTGTAACTCTCCGATAAAAGTCACAGAGACTGGAGGACACTCATTTACTATTCTCTTATCCTTCTCACTGACCAGTCAAGGCCCAGCCTGGGAGGAGGTGCAGGACTGTCTAACCAGCACTAGGCAGCAGAGACAGCTAAGTAATGAAGTGCTATCCAACACAAGAGATGCCTTTTAGCAACTCCACAAAATTAACTGTAAATGGACCTTACACGTAAAGGTTAAATGCAAAGTGCTGAATGTCTAGAAGATACTGGAGAAACTAGGCCTCTCCAAGTTTGGCAACCTGCCTTCCATGGATGCACCAAAAGCATGTTGTTGTTGACTATGAATATATTTCTACACACAGGTCCCTGTCCCAAATTGCTCTGCATAGATGCAGCCCACAGAGCAAAGTTATTCAGAGGCCTGTGCCTGGGTCCAGGAAGTTGCCGGGACCACATGGGTACTCACAGAACAGGAAATCTGGCTACAGATTCCCACCCAGCCCCAGGGAGGACCCACCACACTAGCTTCTGCACCTCCCCATCGGCTCTTCCCCATATGGGGACAGCAGCCCCTCACTCACCATGTTATGGCTTCCCAGCTTGCCCATGGCCCCCTCACAGCTCCCTGCAGCAGGAAAACACTGGCGCCAGCTCCCCGGCAAAACCAAGCCTGCTGTGTGGCTCCCGGAAGGATCCTGCACCACTTCTGACCGGCAGTTTGGCCTGGAGGCCCTGATTGGCTAATAAGGCCTGAGTGACAGAAGCACCTCCCATAGGATTACAGTGCGCTTAAAGACACAGCACAAAGGTTCTGACCCTGTCTTCCAGCCCAGACCCAGACCTTTTCCAGAGCTGCAAGATATGCATTTCAATAGCACTTGCCCCAGGTTCCAGTTGCTGACCCTATTATCTTCCTGCACTCCATAGGCACTTCCCATTCTTCCTCCTGGGCACATTGTGGCTAGCTTGCACAGTCCTTTCCTCGATGTTGAGTGGAGTGATTCCCTGTCCCACAGGTGGAAGGATGCCCAGAATATTAACTATTTTGAAGAGAGATTTGCTGGGCGTTGGTGGCACACGCCTTTAATCCCAGCACTCGGGAGGCAGAGGCAGGTGGATCTCTGTGAGTTCGAGGCCAGCCCGGGCTACAGAGTGAGTTCCAGGACAGGCTCCATAGCTACACAGAGAAACCCTGTCTCAAAAAACAAAAACAAAAAAGTAAAGAGATTTAAGGACACAAAAGGAGATGTTTGTTCTGTGGCTTCATGCTGAGTTCAGGTGAACTGAAGGTACTTTCTACCTGTTAGTCACAGTCACTACATAGAACAAGGAGAGAAATGCAGGAACCAGATTTACAAAAACCATAATGATAGATCTTCCTCTCACCAGAAGGCTGGACGATGTCTCCATTGCTTTCAAAGTTTACTTCTGGAAGTCAGGGCAACTCTTGACAAATGAATACTAATAAAAAGAGTAGTCTTCACAGTAAGTTGAATGCTTAGAGAATAATGGAGCTAGGAATAATGTCTTTATGAGTACTATTGTTAGCCAGCACATCTTCCTTAGTAGGTGGATGAAAAAAAAAAACATGGCTGCATTATTCAAGGTTCTCTACATGATCAGGACAGGTAAAAATCAATCTCTCCATGTATGTAGAAAGTGGATTTATTAGAATGTCTTACAAGCTGTGGTCCAGCTAGTCCAACAATGGCTTTCCACAAATGGAAAGAATCCAGTAGTTGTCACTCCATGAGGCTAGATGTTTCAGCTGGTCTTCAGTATACATCAAAATTCCAAAGTAGGCTCTAATGCTAGTAAAGGAATGAACTTGGTAGCCAGAGCTAGGGCAGGCCAGCAAAGAGAGAGAACTTCAGTCTTCAATATCCTTTATATATGTAGGCTGCTACCAGAAGGTGCAATCCAGATTAAATTTGGATCTTATTCTTTGTTTGATGTTTTCTTGGTGTTTTTGAGACAGGACTTATCTGTGTAATCCTGAAACTCATTCTGTAGACCAGGCTGGCCTCAAACTTAGAAAAGTCAACTGCCTCTGCCTCCTGAGTGCTGGGATTAAAGGTGTGTACTGCCATCATGATGCTAAAGGTGGATCTTATCACCTCAAACGATCTAGATTGAAGATGGGTCTTTAATTTTAAAACTTTCTGAAAAAAAATCCCTCAAAGGTGTACCCAATGCTTCGGGTTTTAGGTAATTCCAGAGGTAGTCATTCTGACTACCAAGAATAGCCATAACAATAGCCAAGACAGAAGAAATGAGAAATATTTTTTTCCTGCAGGATGCAAGGAGAGCATGGGAGTTATTTCCAAAGCAATGCTTTTCTTAAGCAAAGAAAGCATGGAATTTTACTTTGGGAGTCTGAACATGTTCATGTAGAGTTCTGCCTATTCCTATGCATGCTCAGTTAACAAATCCACTTCTGAACATGGTCATAATGTAAGAGCAGAGACATTTGGGGACATTCTTACCTCAAAGTCATGCAGGAACATATATAAATTATAAAAATGATGGAAAGAAATGCCTTTGGCATGTTCATCTTGTATTACAAACTCTTAGCTGAAAAATCAAGTATATGACACTGGGAATGTAGATTGATTTGGAGCCTATGCTACCTGTCAATCTTGATGTTTGATTTAAAAGATAGCTATACCAATGCCACAATTCTTACAAATACAAAAGACAGAGAACACAAAAAGAAACATCAAGGAAAAGTCACCTAACAGCACTATATACTCTGCTCTTAGATGAATGTTATGCTGAGCTCTATTAACCTCAGAACAAAGCTGCTTTTGCCTCTGAGCAGGGTGACTTAGAGGAAGGCCACAGCTGCTTCCATATAAGACCAGAAGGAATTCATTTTAACTAGCCCTGGCTGCTATCTCATGGCTCTGATATCATTATAGAGAATACCATTCTTTCCTTTTCCTAGCTTTTTAAAATTTTGGTTTTATGGGTGTTTTGCTTGCATGTGTGTGTGCACAGTACTTACAGAGGTCAGTAGAAGGTAGGAAATGCCTGGGCAAATGGTTAGCTCCCATGTTGTTCTGGGAATGAAACCTGAATCCTCTGAAACAACACCCAGTGCTCTTAACTGCTGAGCCATCTCTCTAGCCCCTCTTTTTTATTTAAAATTTATGTCCATAAATTTTTAATTAAAAATATAACCTCACAGCCAGGCGGTGGTGGCGCACGCCTTTAATCCCAGCACTCAGGAGGCAGAGGCAGGCCGATCTTTGTGAGTTCAAGGCCAGCCTGGTCTACAGAGTGAGATCCATGAAAGGCACAAATCTACACAGAGAAACCCTGTCTCGAAAAACAAAACAAAAACAAACAAACAAAAAATAACCTCACTTTCCCATTTTATCTCTTCATTCCATCCCTTCTCAAATCCCTTCCAACTTCTTCCTGGAGGAGAATTCTAATTTTTAATCAGCATCAAGTGTCTGATCCTGACTAGGCTTCCTTGGACAGGAAACATAATCCAGAACAGAAAACTTAGGGTGGAAAACACCTTAGCAGTTAAGAGTACTGAAGAATCTTGCAGAACACACAGATTCCATTCCCAGCGCATATAGAAGCTCACTACTATCTGTACCTCCAGTATCAGGGATACTAACACCATCTCCTGGTCTCTCTGTCCACCACAAGAAGAGGAGACTTGCATGAAGCATGATATTAATTAGTCTTAACAATAAAAACCCAGAGTCAGATATCAAGGGTGAAAGCTGAAAGATCAGAGAAGCAGAGAAGCTAGCCACTAGAGACTTCTTAACTCTACAAAATCCCAGACCAAATGGGAGGGTCCTGTCTCTACAAATCCTCAGACTGAATGGAGGGCCATCCTGTCTCTATGAATCCTCAGACCCAATAGGCATGAGATCCTGTCTCTACCCACTTTATACTCCTGTTTCCACCTCCCTAGTGCTGAGATTAGAGGTGTGTGCCTCCTGAGTACTAGGATCAAAGGCATGAGATCCCAAGTGCTGGGAGCAAAGGCATGAGATCACTGAATCAACACAGCAGTAAATAAGTGATCCATGGGAACATGATTCATCAATATTAAGATGTTGTGTATGGTAAATTTGCAACATGAATTGAATACAATTCATAGAAAATTCACAACAATTTATAGCAGAACACCTGATTCCAATGCTATATGCAAAGTGGAAAAATTCAGAACCCTCAATAGGATTATGAAAAAAATAACACACATATTGACACCATGTGATTTCTATATTTATCACAAAGCTACAACAATTGAGAATATGTACAATATTTGTGAAAGAATAAAAGGAGAGAAAAAAGCTAAAAACTAAAGCAGAAAAATATAGTCAACTTTTAATCAAAAGATCAATGGAAACTCAGCCAGGAAAAGTGTTATCTTGACCAATGTTACCCAACTACCTATAATTCTATGTGTATAGAAATTAACACAGACTTCACAACTCCCACAAAATTAACTCAAAGTGACCCTTAAACTGTTATGTTTCTGACCATCCAGCTACTGATATGTCTTCCAAACAGAGAGGCCCCAAGCTGTAGAGCTCTCTTGGCAAATGGAGGTAATCTCATTCAATGGCTCTGCAAACTCTCTTGTCCCCTTGTGGTTTCAGGCAAACCCAGCCCCAATGATGCCCAATCACAAAACAGTGTAGAAGAATAATTTAATGTCTATTCCTGCCACATGGGTTATGGCACATGCTGTGGAATCTTCCCTATTCACCTGCCCAACACCACGCAAACCTGGAATATCTCTGCAGCTCAGAAACTTCTTTTCTCCCCTGGAACTGAACTTCCCTGAATCAGGTCAAGATTGGTATCAGAAATTTTAAAAGTCTAATCACATATTGCTGAAGAATGAACCCCAACACTTCTTTCTACCAGTTTCTAAAATATTTATAAAACAAACCTGAAAGTGTAGTGCAAAGTTCAGAACTTCTAGAAACCAGACCTTCAGTTTTTCAACCTGTCTTCCAACTTCCTACTAAAAGCAATGTCTGTGTGTGTACACTGGACACATATATTACAAGTATCATAGCTTCCCATAGCCAGGGTGGCAGAGCCTCCCCCTCCCCACAGAATGTATACTCAGGAAATCTCAAAGAAGAAGAGTCAATGCCCAGGTCAGCAGAACCACAGTCTGGCTCATGGTCCATCCCAATCACAGCAGCTCTGAAAGCTCAGCAGAACTGTTCCTCTTGGTCTAGGGTCAGTGGTCCCCACACTCACCGTGGTATGGCTTGTGGTATCTCTCATGGCTCCCTACATCAGAGCCAGAGGTGAATCCTGGGAAGAACCTGCAAGCTACATTCCACTGATACTCCTAAATGCTAAGCCTTCCCAAGGTCCCACATTAGCTAAGGCCACCCAGCTGGGACTCAGAAGAGTAGCAGCTCCCCTACTTGGTGATCAGAGATCAAATGACAGACAGCAGAGGCCTTCACAGCTCTGCCCTTCTACCCTAGGGGCAGACAGGGCCCTAATTTGGGAAATGTGTATTTTAGTAGAAAAATCTTCTAGTCTCCCAGAGCACTTTCTGTTCCAACTTCCAAAGTACATAGTCCTTTGTGCACAAGTTTAATTACACACTGATTGTCTATTGCAGCCAACTCTTTGCTTCATAGCTGGGCAGTCCTGCCACCAAACACAGGTCACATTTAAACAGTAATTGTTTTTACTATGTAACTGTTGTTTAAGAAAAACAGGTCGCCGGGCGGTGGTGGCGCACGCCTTTAATCCCAGCACTCAGGAGGCAGAGGCAGGCGGATTTCTGTGAGTTCAAGGCCAGCCTGGGCTACCAAGTGAGTTCCAGGAAAGGCGCAAAGCTACACAGAGAAACCCTGTCTCGAAAAACCAAAAAAAAAAAAAAAAAAAGAAAAACAGGTCATGAATTAGAAAACAATGAGTGGTCAAGGATATGACTTGGAGGCAGGAAAGAGACTATGGGCATGATGTAGTCATAATCTCAAAGAATTATTTTGAAAAGTTGAAACAGAATTTATGGCCATGTGTTCCAGAGACTAGGGATTTGTATGAGAGCAAACCAAGGATTACTCACATCTTTTTTTTCTGAGGCTATACATATTAAACAAGGAAAATAACAGTCCTGTTAGGCAAAGGCCATACCATTTTACCCAGATCTTCTATATTGGTTGAACTAATGTAACTACAGTAATTTGGTTTCACCATAAGGTCAGTCCTTTATCCAGATTATTATTTTTTTAGCAGATTTTTTTTTAGATTTATTATGTATACAGTGTTCTGTCTTCAGGCCAGAAGAGGGCACCAGATCTCAGATGGTTGTGAGCCACCATGTGGTTGCTGGGAATTGAACTCAGGACCTCAGGAAGAGCAACCAGTGCTCTTAACTGCTGAGCTATCTCTCCAACCCCTCTATCCAGAATATTGATTGCTCTGGTCTATAGACCCTCAAGAAATGGCCAGTCAGGACACTGTTGTGTTGAGGGCTGGCCTGATCAAGACTTTACCTTTAGGCCTTCATACAGGGAGAAGGAATATGCTTGCCAGAGCCAGAAATATCTTGGGACCTAGGCCTTGGGAGCTATCCCTAAAGACCTGATTTTTTCTTCTTTTTTTTAAAAATTTATTTAACTTTATTTTATGTGCATTGGTGTGAGAGTGTCAGATGCCCTGGAACTGGAGTTACAGGCAGTTGTGAGCTGCCATGTGGGTGCTGGGAATTGAACCAGGGTCCTCTGGAAGAGCAGTCGGTGCTCTTAACCTCTGAGCCATTTCTCCAGCCCCCTGATTTTTTTTTAATGCTGAATGCTGTTTATTGAGGGAGGGAAGAGGTCTTAATTACAGGCTTACAGCACAATGGGAGAACTCTGGAGGGCCGAAGTTCGCTACCGATGTTTTACAATCTTGCATCTAAGCTGTTAACGTCCATTATGCAGGATACACAGACAAGGAACTTCCCTTAAGCCTTCAGGAGGGTGGAACCCGGCAGGGAATTAGCATAGGGAGGATATCAAGGTCAAGGTCAGCAAACAAGGCAACAGTTACCCAAAACAGGGGCCAGGACCCTACAGGTTCCCCTTTTACTAAAAAATGAGCTTCTGCCTTTGCACAGCCCAGTCATCTTCAAGGACATAAAAAAACACATACTGGAGAAAAACCATATGAATGTAATCAGTGTGGTAAAGCCTTTGTTCATAACAATAATCTTCAAAGGCATGAAAGAACACATACTGGAGAGAAACCCTATGAATGTATTCAGTGCGTTAAAGCCTTTGCACGGCTCAATAATCTTCAAGTACATGAAAGAACACATACTGGAGAGAAACCCTATGAATGTAATCAGTGTGGTAGAGCTTTTGCTCAACACAGTACTCTTCGAAGGCACGAAAGAACACATACTGCAGAGAAACCCTATGAATGTATTCAATGCGGTAAAGCCTTTGCACAGTTCAGTAATCTTCAAGTACATAAAAGAACACATACTGGAGAGAAACCCTATCAATGTAATCAATGTGGTAAAGCCTTTGCACAGCCCAGTCATCTTCAAGTACATAAAAGAACACATACTGGAGTGAAACCATACAAGTGTAATCAGTGTGATAAAGCTTTTTCTCATCTCAGTGCTCTTCAATTTCATGAAAGAAAACATGATTGAGAGAAACCCTATGAATGTAAACAGTGTGGTAAAGCCTTTGCACAGCCCAGTCACCTTCAAGTATATTAAAGAACACATACTGGAAAGTAACCCTATGAATATAATCAGTGTGTTAATGCCTACTCACAACACAGAGCAACCCTATAACTGTAAATCTTTTAGTGTGTAATTTGTCTCTGCTGTGGGTATCCCTCTGTATAAATAAAATGCTGATTCGCCAGTAGCCAGGCAGGAAGTATAGGTGGGACAAGACCAGAAAAGAATTCTGGGAAGTGGAGGCTGAGACAGAGAGCCACTGTCAGCCACTGTGAGGAGAAGCAACATGTTAAAATAAGGGTAAGTCACAAGCCATGTTGCAACTTATAGATTAATAGAAATAGGTTAATTTAAGATATAAGAACAGTTAGCAAGAAGCCTGGTATGGCCATAGAGTTTGTAAGCAATATAAGCATCTGTGTGTTTATTTTATAAGTGGGCTGTCTGACTGCCGGGGCTTGGTGGGACCCGGAGAGAAAACCCCAGCTACAGGTCTCTTAAAGCCTTTGACTATAACATTAGACTTTGAGGATCTGAAAAAAACTCATACCAAAGGAAATCTGAATATATATGAATCGTTATGTTCATCAGCCAACATACTTACATTCAATTACACAAAATTAGTTATTTTGGAAAAAATCTAAAATGTGTCAATAATCTGTTTAAGCATTATATAATATCTCTTTTTATTTTGTTTACACATGTCAACTAATATAGACAAAAGGCCTATAAATTTAAATGATAAGGTAGCCCTTTTAGATTTCATACTTTTTTTTCAAATACATGAGATAATGAATTCTATTGTAAAATTTGATAGATATGTATCACTGCCTTTTTTGTGGCTTTGATAATAGATCATATCTAAGTGACCTTAGAAAAAGGTTTTATTTGGCCCTTGGTTCCAGAGCAATACATGAACCCCATAAAAGTGTCATGGAAACAAGTGTCAGACATGGCAGCTAAAGCAGGCAGCTAAGAATTCACATTCTTATACTACAGCATGAACCACAATGTGTAAATTGGAAATGGTATGCAGATGTGAACTCTCAGGCCAATCCCCAGTGACAGATTTCTTCCAGCAGGGCACCATTTCTTAAATCTTCCCAAATGATATCACAGACTGAAAATGATTGATTTCTCTGACTTCAAGCCTCCGGGTTTGCTTTCTGTTGTTACATGGACCAACTCATGATGGAGAAAAACTCTGTAATCATTTAGATGCCTCAAAACCCATGGTACCGGAATTATAATAGAAAAACATTCATGATTGAAAAAAAAATGAGCTTCTGACTTAGGTTGCATGGGACGTCAGCAGGTCACCTTACCCGTCATGGAGACACTGTCCAGGCCACACAGGTGCTCTGTCTTAGGTTGGTGAGTGCCCCCCAGGCATTACCTGTCTCTGAATAATCATTATCATGCAGGCTCAATCGTGTGTGAGCTGCAGAGTTAACTGCTGCCAAAGATCTCAAAGTGGCACTGGGCTTGCAATCTGTATGTTCAACACAGAAAAGACCAACAGAGGTCCTATCCCACCCGTAGCCAGTAGGTTAAAGGTAACTGAGCCATTCCCTTCCTTAACGAGCCTTACTGCAAGTTGGAGTCCTTGTAAGATGGTATCCCAAAAGCAACTGGAACTTGAGTATATAATTTTATAATTTTCAAAGCCAATCGAAATGTATATAACTATTGAATTAAATTTATCATGCCCAATAGAAATGAAAGATTAACTAACTGTGGTAGCTTCTTTTGCTGCCAGGGTCTCCACTGTGCTAGCTGTAGTAAGCAATTATGAAATGGTAATCCCAGAAACAGTAGCAGCAGTAGCTGCCACTGCTATATCAGCAACAATGGCAACAGCAATGTCAAATTCTCTTCTGGAGCGTGTGGACATCCACTGGCATGGATACAACTCCAGGAACACAAACCGCCGAGGCCCATTTTTCTTGTTCCCAGCATGACTTAAGCTGGCAGCTCTGCAAAAGAACAACTAAGAACCATAAAGAAAAAACAGGCAGCTCATAAGGAGTATAACTAATGGTCTTATAATGGCCACATTCAGGCTCATACATTTTAAGGTATCTTCAAAGTGGGGGTTAAATGAATTTCAGGAGATCAATAAATGTTGCACAGAGCCACTCCTGAAACGTAGGCACTACACCAGCTTGAGGATGATTGTGAAAATGAAAAGGCTAAACTGGCATGCTACTGTTAACACATGGAGGTCAGTGACCTTCAGGGTTATCTTTAATCTCCAAGGTGTCTGGATGACACGTTTTCAAACATATTTGAAAAAGCAATTACCATACATTACCTTCTGGAGAATCTAACCACATGGCTACAGTTCCTAGGCTTACGTTAATGCTTGGCAAAGCTGTCCAATTTGGGCTCTCAATCCCCATTGGTATCAGAAGGGGAGAGTTTTTCATGAAGGCCCAATAGGTCTCTGTCTTGTTGGGCTTCATCAGTACCACAGGGTGCACATAGTGCTCAGGAATGCAAAGAGAAACCTCACTGTCCTGAGGAAAGACATAAACAGAACCCCAGGCCCACACCAATACCAAATCGGGTCTTCTCCAAGTGCCAGTAGAAAGATCCTTCCATCGCTCCAGAGGGTGATTTGCAACAGGAGCGCTCCAGTGCTTATCTGCAGTGGATACCCCAGCAGAATCCACCAATAAAAAATTTAAAATATATAAAACAAGGGAAAGAATAGGATGTGGAGAGGAATGATGGGCCCCTAGTTTCCCTTTTTACTTTAGTAAAATATGTTTGTTTGGGTTTTTTTAATAGTTCGAATTTTTCTTTTATTTTTTATTTTTTTAATTAATTATTTAATTTATTTTTCTATTATCAGCTTGATACAGTATGTATTCTTATCTTAATAGTGAAATGTTTCATTGAGGCTTGCTCAGTAATTGAGTAATACCAAAACTTATTATAAGCCACAGTCGTCTTAGGGTCCCCCATGCTATATATATAGCCTCCATGGTTCTGTGGGTTGTAGTCTGATTGTTCTTTACTTTATATCTAGAATCCACCTATGAGTGAGTACATACCATGTTTGTCCTTCTGGGTTTGGGTTACCTCACTCAGGATGATATTTTCTAGTTCCATCCATTTGCCTGCAAATTTCATGTTTTCATTGTTTTTGTCTGCTGAGTAGTACTCCATTGTGTATATGTACCACATTTTCTTAATCCATTCTTCAGCTGACAGGCATCTAGGTTGTTTCCAGGTTCTGGCTATTACGAATAGTGCTGCTATGAACATAGCTGAGCATGTATCTTTGTGGTATGAATCAGCATTCCTTGGGTATATGCCCAAGAGTGGTATGGCTGGGTCTTGAGGTAGTTCGATTCCTAATTTTCTGAGAAACCGCCATACTGATTTCCACAGTGGTTGTACAAGCTTGCATTCCCACCAACAGCGGAGGAGTATTCCCTTTGCTCCACATCCTCTCCAACATTGACTGTTATTAGTGTTTTTGATCATAGTCATTCTGACAGGTGTAAGGTGGTATCTCAGAGTCGTTTTGATTTGCATTTCTCTGATGATTAAGGATGTTGAGCATTTCTTTAAATGTCTTTCAGCCATTTGAAATTCTTGTTTTGTGAATTCTCTGTTTAGCTCTTTAGCCCCTTTTTTAATTGGATTGTTCAGTATTTTGATGTCTAGTTTCTTGAGTTCTTTATATACTGTGGAGATCAATCCTCTGTCTGATGTGGGGTTGGTGAAGATCTTTTCCCATTCTGTAGGCTGTCTTTTTGTCTTATTGACTGTGTCTTTTGCCCTGCAAAAGTTTCTCAGTTTCAAGAGGTCCCATTTATTAATTGTTGTGCTCAGTGTCTGTGCTGTTGGTGTTTTATTTAGGAAGTGGTCTCCTGTGCCAATGCGTTCAAGAGTACTTCCTACTTTCTCTTCTATTAAGTTTAGTGTAACTGGATTTATGTTGAGGTCTTTGATCCACTTGGATTTGAGTTTTGTGCATGGTGATAGATATGGATCTATTTGTAATCTTTTACATATTGACATCCAGTTATGCCAGCACCATTTGTTGAAGATACTTTCTTTTTTCCATTGTATAGTATAGTGGTATTCTATTTGTACTGAAATGTGATTTTATTTGTATGTTAATAAATAAAGTTGCCTAGGGGTCAGAGCTATTAACAAGCCATAGGGAAAGCCAGGGCGGTGGTGGTGCATGCCTTTAATCCCAGCACTTGGTAAGCAGAACTAGGTAGATCTCTGTGTGTTCAAGGATACAGCCAGCATTGGAGACACATGCCCTTAATCTCAATACCAACCATAGAAGACTTGGGAGGTCTGTACAGAGAGGCCGTGACGAGACAGCCACGTAGTTGGGTTTACAACCAATGAGAAGGAAGAACCAGAACTCTTTATAAGTCAAATGCACAGGAAGTAGCTCCCTTTTCGGAGAGGTCTCTGGGCGAGAGAGGCTAGCTGGCGGAAAGTGGGTAAGGCTCCTAGCTCTGACCTCTTGGGCTTTCACCTTTACATTGGATCTGTGTTTCTTATTTAATAAGGCGGTCGGTTACATCTACAGTATAGTTTTGGCTTCTTTGTCAAAAATCAGGTGTTTGTATGTGCATGGATTAATGTCAGGGTCTTCAATTCGATTCCATTGGTCCGTATGTCGGTTTTTATACCAGTACCAAGCTGTTTTTATTACTATAGCTCTATAGTAGAGCTTGAGGTCAGGGATGGTGATGCCTCCAGAGGTTGCCTTATCATATAGGATTCTTTTAGCTATCCCGGGTCTTTTGTTTTTCCATATGAAGTTGAGTATTTTTCTTTCCAAGTCTGTGACAAATTGTGTTGGGATTATGATGGGGATTGCGTTGAATCTGTAGATTGCTTTTGGTAAGATTGTCATTTTTACTATGGTAATCCTATCTATCCATGATCATGGGATATCCTTCCATTTTCTGATATCTTCTTCAATTTCTTTCTTTAGAGATTTAAAGTTCTTATCAAAAAGTCCTTCACTTGTTTAGTTAGTGTTATCCCTAAGTATTTTATATTATTTGTGGCTATTGTAAAGGGTGATGTTTCTCTGACTTCTTTCTCAGCCCTTTTATCATTTGTGTATAGGAGGGCTACTGATTTTTTTTGAGTTGATCTTGTATCCTGCCACTTTACTGAAGGAGTTTATCAGCTGTAGGAGTTCCCTGGTAGAGTTTTTGGGGTCACTTATGTATACTATCATATCATCTGCAAATAGTGAAAGTTTGACTTCTTCTTTCCCAATTTGTATCCCTTTGATCTCCTTTTGTTGTCTTATTGCTGTAGCTAAGACTTCTAGTACTATATTGAATAAATAAGGGGAGAGTGGACAGCCTTGTCTTGTTCCTGAATTTAGTGGTATCGCTTTGAGTTTCTCTCCGTTTAATTTGATGTTTGCTGTTGGCTTGCTGTAAATTGCTTTTATTATGTTTAGGAATGTTCCTTGTATTCCTGATCTTTCTAAGACCTTTATCATGAAGGGGTGTTGGATTTTGTCAAAGGTTTTTTCAGCATCTAATGAGATGATCATGTGGTTTTTTTCTTTCAGTTTGTTTATATGGTGTATTACATTGACAGATTTTTGTATGTTGAACCATCCTTGCATCCCTGGGATGAATCCTACT
>CABHPP010118088.1:0-32275 GCA_902168425.1 Peromyscus attwateri | reverse complement strand
CTTCTTCTTCTTCTTCTTCTTCTTCTTCTTCTTCTTCTTCTTCTTCTACATTGTGATGTTTAGGTCTTCCTGTTGTAGAACCAATAGGTTCTGGTGATGCCATATTTCTCTTTATGTCTACCCATCTCTTCCTCCAATAGGTGTAAGAGGTACCTGTGTCTGAGTGAGCTGCTCTTGGTCCAATCTGTGCTTGCTGTGTTTTTGTCTCAGGGAGCTGCTCTTGGGCCAATCTGAGTCAGCTGATTCTGTGTCTCAGGGAGCCTCTCTTGTTCCAATGAGAGGTGGCAGATTCTGTGTCTCAGGAAGCTACTGGGGTTGCAGGGGATGGGTATGTTTGGGGTAGGGTGTGGGTCTTATAGATTGCAGGGTCCAATGGGGAGTTTTGGTGGGGGAACCTGCCCACAGGAGTCTGCCCTGCTGGCCAGCAACTGGGGCAACAATGGGTGGTGGTTCCAGGGACTGGTTTTGTCTGAGGGCCTAGGTCCTAGAGGCAGGACTCTCTCAGTGGGAGAAGAGTCATTCACCTCTTGGTCCAGTCACAGCTAGTGAATTCCATGTCTCAGGAAGCCACTGGGTTCACAGGGGGATGGGTAGGTTTTGGGCAGAGCATGGATCTTGTAGATTGCAGAGTCCTATGGGGGTTTTGGTGGGGGAACCTGCCCATAGGAGTCTGCCCTGCTGGTCAGCAACTGGGGCAGTAATGGGTGGGGGTTCCTGGGGACTGGTTGTGTCCTTGAATCTACTTTTAAACCAAAAAAGCAACTACTAGCTTTAAATATTTTACATTGGCTTGGATTTTTGTATATTGATACAAATTTGAGGTTATTTTTGTTATACTGTATATATGTTTCTACTCTTGTTTAAGATTTTTTTATATATTGATACAAATTTAAGGTTATTTTGGTTAGAACATACTGTACATATGATTCTAATCTTGTTCAAGTTATTGTATCTATACAGCTCATTTAACAATGTAATGTAAATTTCCAGTCCTTGAAAGTTATTATTGTAAACTATTTAGGATAATAAAGAAATGCAGTTTAGTAGTTAGTCACCTATTATAATCAAACTTGTAGTCATGTTAGGTATGTTTTCAAGGTCAAACAGAGATATATTTTAGATAGACAGGTGGTCTTCAAACACTTTAGAGACCTACAGAATATGGCACTTAAGATGTTTTAATAACGTAAGGTTCTTTTCTTTTTATGACAATGAGACATGTCTGCTCCTTGCAGTACCAATCTACTTCAGATAAGATGATGGGCATTGAAGAAACTTCATATAGAGTTTACTTTCTTTGTGGCAAAAGTTAGCCACTGGGCAAGAAAGTGCCCTTGCCTTGACTGCTGACAGTATGCTGTCCAAATTGGACAAGTAATACACAAAGGAAAGTGACTGCCAGAACTTGCCAAGACAAGGTGGGACAGTCCTTCAAAAATCCTGCTTCCCAGAAAGGTCTGTCAGATATTTTAGGCCTGCAGGCTAATGATAGATGATCCTACATTGCAAAGGAACCTTGGATGACTGTCCAGGCAGCCAGCTGTTTCTGTCATTAAGTTGTTTGCTTTGCACTTCCTGTTTATCCAAGTAATATTGTATCCTTCTTAGGTCTCTGATGGAGTTGAAGAGTAGATAGTTATAGTTAATGAGTTTTCCTTGTTACCAAATTCAGAAAAGAAACTCAAATGAGATGTAAAGTGTATAAGGTTGAGAAACATAAAAATATAGTTTTGGGTTGGTAATGCAAGTTAGTATAGAAAGTAAATAATTACAACACTTTGGACTCACCAAGGTAGGATAGATAATGGAGTATTTTCTCTGAATTTGTCAAATGTAAATGGAGTAGACACTGTTGATGTGTTTATTGCCTGCATATATTTTTATATAGTTATTGTACTTATTGTATATAGTTTTCTATGTTAAAACCTTTGCTTTTTATTTAGACAAAAAGGGGGAAATGTGTGATATTTTGTTTGTGTTCTGACAAATAAAGCTTGCTTGGAGTCAGAGGGTAGAGCTAGCTACTAGCTAACCAGAAATGTCTGGAGATCTGTACAGAGAGGAGACATGAAGTAATAAGGCAGGTGGAGGGAGGATCTTGGCCCTTTTGATTGGAGGAATGAAAGAGGCAGGAAGTCACTGGTGGCTGCTCCCCCAGCTTCTCTGATCTTCCAGGTTTTTACCCCAATATCTGATTCCTGATTTTTATTGATACAGTTAATTAGATTAACACTTCAATTATGAAGGCCAAGAAGGTTCATGATTGTCTGAAAGCTGGAAACCTAGACAATTCAATAGCGTAGTTCATCCCCAAAGGCCTGAGAACAAGGGGAGTCAATGTTGTAAATCCTGGTCTGAATCTGAAGGATTTGAAAATCAAGAGGGCTGATCAAAGGATAGAAGATGGATGTCTTAGCTCAAGAAGAGGGTGTCTTAACCATTTATCTGTCTTTTTGTTCTGTGGTCCCATGATGGACTGGATGATACCCACACAGGTGGATGATTCTCTTGGCCCTTGATGGATTGGATAATACCCACCCATATGGATGAAAGTGATCTTTTTCACTCATCCCATGGATGCAATAATAATCTTTTCTAGAAGTAGTCTTAGTAACAAATGCAGAAATATTTTATCAGCTATCTGGTTATCTCTTATCACAGCCAAGTAAATACATAGAAATGAACCACTACAACACATAAGAGATTTACTGGGCAGTGGGTGAGTGGAAGTCTTCAGACTCAGCTTGAGTTCTATGGAAGAAAACAAGGAAGGGAGGAGGACTGGGCTAAGAAGAGAACCTTGTAGTACTACTAAGTACTAGGAAAGGTTTGGCTGGTGAGTCACCATAGACTCTAAGTAGTTCTTCAAAATAACCCCATGAGTCTCTGGAACAAACCTGTCTTGATATCTGTGTAATGCTCTAATGTTCTATCATTGTGTAGAATCAGGCACAGCACAAACACAGCAGCATTCTGTTGAACTGTTGATTTAATTTCTACAGGTAGTGAAATATACACATTCTACTCTCCTCTTCTAGTCAGCTTTTTCAAGGCCTGTTTCATGTCTTTGTTCCTAAGGCTGTAGATGAAAGGATTCAGCATGGGGGTAACTACTGTGTAGATGACAGTGACCACTCGGTCCTTTGTCACTGAGTAGGTGGATGAGGGGCGAATGTACACAGATATTATGGTTCCATAGAATAGTGCCACAACTGTGAGGTGGGACCCACATGTAGAGAATGCTTTGTATCTTGCTCCCACTGAGGGGACCCTAAGAACAGTCCGAGTGATATGGACATAGGAGACAACAATAAAGATAAAAGGGCTCATGATCACTATAGAGCCCTCTGTGAAGGCCAAAAGCTCATTGATAGAAGTGTCAGAGCAGGAGAGTGTCAGCAGTGGCTGCACATCACAAAAGAAATGGTGGATGACATTGGGTCCACAGAAAGAGAGGCGGCCCGTGAGAATCGTGTGGGTGAGCGAGTGAAGATGGGACACTCTCCAGGATGCCATCACCAGCAAGCGACAGTGCCTGGGACTCATGGTTGTGGTGTAATGAAGTGGATTGCAGATGGCAACATAGCGGTCAATGGCCATCGCCGCCAAGAGGAAGCTGTCTGTAATACCAAAGGCCACAAAGAAATACATTTGAGAGAGGCACTGGGTAAAGAGGATAGTCTTTCTCTGTGTTAGCAAGTTCACTAACATCTGTGGCACGATGACAGTGGTAAAGCAGATGTCTACCAGGGACAGGTTGGAGAGGAAGAAGTACATGGGAGTATGTAGGTGGGCATCTCCCTGGATTGCTGCAATGATGACTGAGTTGCCAATCACATTGACCAGGTACATGGCAAGGAAGCTGGCAAAAAGCCATACCTGTTGTTTGGGGTCACTGGTCAGTCCTAGGAGAAGGAATTCTGTCATGTGACTCTGGTTTTCCCTGAGCATGGCTTTTCTGCAAGCAAAAAATATACAAGGAATGTTAGATGTGTGTTTTGGTTTTGAGTCTCTGGTCTGATGGAGGGGATGCCTCATGAGGTATTCCTGTTCATGTACTGTGTAAGGAGGCTGCTCATATTGATTGCCATACTGTCATAATATGGCTTCATAGAACTGGTGTTGGGATACTTTGGATTCACTTCCAGTCTTGTAACTATTTTTGCAAACTCAAATGAAGTGCTTCAGCTCTTGTTCTTTGTCCACAAGACAAAATTTATAGTAACTGCATTTTATTTTAATCATAGGAAAGGTGTGCAGAAAACAGTCATTTTGTTCAGTTTCCAAAGGTGTATTGATGACACATCTTTTTGCCCTGTCTTTATTATTATTATTTTAAAAAGCTGCCTATTTCTGACTCTGTGCTTATGCCTTCAACATGTTCACAACAATTTTCTGCTCCTCGATAAGGAAAGCCTGCTTGATCCTGTTTTATTTCAGTTCTTCCTTCTCTGTGCAACATCAGTTTCTACCTAATGCTTCTAGCCAGGGTTTTCCTTTACCTTTGTAAGGAAAAGTAGGCATCCTAAGATTTCCTTGTGGTAGTCCCATATACATTGTAGCGATGTGTTTCTGGGTCACACCTTTCTTGAGAAAAAATGCTTTTGTAATTAGTCTAGGAGTGGCTTGCCCTGGAAGTTCCTCATGCCTCGCAGGGTGTGTTAACCATCTAGGGTGGGTGGGAAGGTGAAGATCTATTTCTCATAGGACTCTGTTTACTTAACGTTGGGCATGGCATTCCACACAGATTGTGTCCCACATTCTAAAGCGGCTGTGTCAAGCTTAGATAAAGAGGAGAGAGGCAGAGAAGAGAGCAAACAGAGGGCCAGGTACAAGATTTATGTCTGTGTGCAAAGGTGTGGGTGTGGAGACTGGAGGAAGCATTGCCTCCATAGAGAAAGAAAAATGACCTCAAAGCTAGATTTTTAAAACTCTGGACTTGTAAGTTGAGTCTGAGAGACTGACACAGAGATCTCGAAGCATATAAACCTTAGAAACATTCTTAGACAGAGGTCTGCTTCAACAGACTTAGAGAAAACTCCCAGGGTAAGAAGATCTTTACAAAAAAAAAAAAGATCTTTACAGCTTATGGGAGAATGGCATAAAAGACAGATAGAAAGTAGACATGAGCAAACACCTTAATTAATGTACTTTTGCTTAAAAATTTCTATAATAATCTATGTATTGATGAAATAAAAATGAAAACCAGATATATAAATGCATGCCTGTAATCTCAGTTACTCACCAGGGGTGAGAAGATCTTAATTCTGAGGCCAGTTCAGGCAGCTTAATGAGACTTTGTATCCCAATAAGAAGTTAAAACGGGCTGAGAATGTATCTCCATAACAGAGTACTTGTGTAGCATGCATGAGGCTCAGGGTTCAATTCCTGAATGAAAAAAGAACCTCCACAAACCAAACAAAACAGAAAAACAAAAGTAAAAGAGAAAAGACAACGTTTCTATTACAATTAAAAATGTAGAGGCCGGGTGATGGTGGTGCACGCCTTTAATCCCAGCACTCGGGAGGCAGAGGCAGGTGGATCTCTGTGAGTTCGAGGCCAGCCTGGTCTCCAAAGCGAGTTCCAGGAAAGGCACAAAGCTACACAGAGACACCCTGTCTCGAAAAACAACAACAACAAAAATGTAGAAATCAAAGTGTTTTCAAAAATATGTGGATTGGGAAGGAAATAGTGGTAGAGGGAATAGGGAAGGAATTGGAGAGGAGGAAGAGACAAGCAGATTTGACCAAGATGTATTATAAACCAGCAATAAGAAAAGCTGAGCAACGACAAAGATTAAATAGAAAACACTTGTCCTTTTGGAAATCAAGACTAACAAAGATCTTAATAACATGAAATAGTGTGTTTTGGTACAAGAACAGACAATAGACCAATAGAAAAAGCTAGATAAAATGTAGCTCAAAATACACTTAGAAGCTATATTGCTTTAGGAAGGTGGAAGCAGTTTCTCCTCCAAGGTCTATGACTGTCCATCTGTGGGTAGTTGGCTAGGTTACAGTGCCTGGCATGAGTTCCTCATACTGAGTCCTTAAGTTCAATTGAACAGATGTTGGTTTCTAACCTTAGATGCACAGGTGAGTGTAGCTCTCACCCCTCATCAAAGAAGCTTCTTTTTATATCAGGTGAAAATTGCTGCAGAGATCCATAACTGTTCAAGTTGCAGAGAGTAAGTGACTGAGCCCCAGTTAGTACAACTACATCACAGCCTCCTATACCTAAGGCTCAGGGAATGCCTCCAAAGAAGGGGCAGAAAGATTGCAAGATCCAGAGGATCTGTTTCAAGTTATTATTCTTTATATAGTAGGAATGTTGCACCTATGAAATATCAATGTTGTTACTTAAATAAGGCCTGCATAATGACCACATCAGTTGACAGACCAACATGGATGGGGGAAATTTCACAAAGCCTTATCCCTAAATGGAATTTCAGATAGCTATGAGCTACCGTGTGGGCACTGGGAATCGAACTTGGGTCCCCTACAGGAGCAGCCAGTGATCTGAACTGCTGAGCCATCTCCCAGCTCCGTATTTGTTTACTATTTTTTGCTCAGTCTTGTTTCATAGTAATGCTTAAGGAGACAGAAAAAATTAAAAAGAAATTCCATTCTCTAATTTAAATATCCCCAAACACTGACCAGAATCTCAGTGTACCACCATCCAACACAAAATTGACATTTGTCTAAGAACTTGACACAGGAAAATGATGGCCCTAAGAAGCCAGGGGGAGAGAGAGTGTTTTGGTGTGCTGGAAATACCAGTTTACCATATCAAGAAGAAAAGGAATTCAAATTATGATAGAGTTGGAATTCAAATGGATTTATTTATGATTTACACATAATGTGTGACTCTATAAACACATAGAAAATGAAATATAGATGAATCTATGAATTAGACGGGGAAGAACTTAGATAATATGCCTAATGGTTAAAACAAGCTGAAAGGCAAAACTAGTTGTTTACAACATAATGGTGAATAAAACAGACACAGCAAAGGCTAGATGATGCAATACTTGATGGATGAGGTGTTCATATCCAGAAAACTTAATGATCACCTTTACTTCAGCAAGAAAAATATAAGAACATCAATACAAAGTATGAGAGAAGGCTAAAAGCTTACCAAGTATATAAATGGATGCTCAAATTCAATGGCAGTTTCAGAGGTGAATTAAAATAAGCAATATTTTCCTTTACATTTGTTAGTTCAGTAAATGCCAGTGTGAAGGATAAGGACACAGGTTGATAGGGATGTAGGTATGTATGGACTCATGTATACCATCTGTGTGAATTGGTTTATCAATATTTCATGACCCAGTAGTTATCTTAGATGTATTCTTCAGAGAGATGCAGCCACAGGGAAGCTCACAGGTTGGATTGTTTTTGTGTCATCATTTGTTTGAGGCAGCCTGAGTGTCTGTCACTGGCTGACAGGAGTGACAGAAGCACATCACAGAGATACTTATCAACAATGGACTAGAGTTTCTCAACACTGATGGACTTTAATAAGAAGCACACATTCTGGGCAAAAAGAATAAGAAGATGAATGAAGTTCACAGAAGAACATGCTTTATATAAATTAACATGAAGCACAATAACTCATGTCCCTGCACATAGATGGACATTAAACACATTAGAATCAGGGAGTAATAGGAGCCAGTTCACAGTTGAGCAAGAACACAGAGGAACAAATAAAATTAAAGCGGTCCAGTGCTGGCAACATGTGGTTAACTCAACCCTTTATATTCAAAGTCTGTGTATAACAAAAAGACTCTTAAGCTTTAAGTAGAACTCAGGGGATTTCTTTTTTCAATTTTCCCCCAAGGCATGAGTCCACCAGAGACAGGATGCCAGGCCATCTGGCTCCAGTATGGTCATTGAGGACAGTGTGCAGTCTTCTAAATTGTAACCTTTGCTACTTTGCAGTCTATGTAAGTTGGGTGGAAACTCAAGAGCAGAGCAACTTTGTGTTTTAAGCAAGAATGTCAGGCTGTAAGGCCTCAGACTTGCTCTGTAGCCCAGGATATCCTCAAACTCTTGATACTCTTGTTTATTACAGGTGTGTATCACTGTGCCTGATGATAGTAATATGCTTCATTTAATGGAGAAAAAGAGGCTCAGAGAGAGAGAGAGAGAGAGAGAGAGTTGATTTCCCTGATGCCATGAGCTAACATGTCAGTTGGAGTGTTATGACAACCCAGCTTTACCAGAAGTTTTCTCTCCCCTTACGCTGTTTTGTATGAGCTTATGGTTCATGCCATTCTGAAGATGTTCAGAGGCTGGGATGAGGCTAGAGAATCTGGAGCTTTCTTGAGCAGCTCTGGGTTTAGGGACTAGTAGGCAGGGCTGGGACTATAGAAGCTAGGTTTTGTCCATCATCATCATGGCAACTGCCATTGTTTCTCCAAAGGGCCGTGCTCCTTTTTATTGGTGGAGTCATATAAACACCAAATCCTTCCTGTGTTATGTAAGTATGGAGATGTGGTACTGGAAGTTTAAGGAGCATGCCTAAAGTCTAGGTAGCATAGGCAAATGACTTGTTGTCTCAGTCATGTTGAGTCCTAGATGTAAAAAGAGGGCATCATAAAACATAATTTCTATTCATAACATGCCATAATTGTAGGACTTGTGGGTAGTGTTACAAGTGGGGTTGAGGATAACAATTACTTACTCAGATAAGGGCCGGCGACCTCCTGAGTATCCATTTAAGGGTTCATGTATCTTCCCATCAGTGTTATTGGCAGGAATGGTTAGAAGAGGAAGAGGGACCGCGAGGACAGGCAGAGTTTCCATGTCAGGCTAGAAAGCAAAAGGCTTTTCAGGCTAAATGCAGATGGTGACACCCTTCAAGTGTGTGTGTGTGTATGTGTGTGTGTGTGTGTGTGTGTGTGTGTGTGTGTGTGTGTGTGTGTACCTGTAGATGCATGCGTATCTTTGTCTTCTCACCAGACTTCTCTCTTCCTTCAGAGTAATAATCTTTCAAATGTGACTCCAGACATGAGGAACATATGGCTTTCTCCCATCCCAGCTATCACCACTGGCCTCTTTAGATTTTGTTAATGGTGAAGAAGGGATGGGGACCTGGAAGGAGATTATTTGCCCTTCAAATGACCTCACTCCAAGGAGACAGGCAGTCTTTCCACCCACCAACCCCAGGGATCTCATTAAGAAGGGAGACTTGGGAGAACAGATCCTGTGGAACCTCAGGCTTCACAAGTTTCTTCACATCTTAGATGATTAGTGGTTTGTTGTTATTGTGATTTTGAAGGAAATTAAGGTATACAGAGAGGAATTACACCTGGGACTGTTGCCCAAGGATGCCTGGTGCTGTGGGAAAAGTCCTGGAAGTGGAGATCTCCGGACTTTAGTCAGCCAATGAGAATCTGTGATTTGGGGCAAACTTGTAGTTTTCTAGACTTTAAGGTTTTCATCTAGAGATTTACTAATATAAACTGTAAGAGAAGATTGTCTGTAGAATCAAGCAGTTTCACATAATGACAGCCAGCTGAACACTTATGTGACACTGTGTGCTGATGTTTAAAAGTGTAATGTTCTTGATATTTTTCATATATTTTTACTTTTTTGAGATTAATATAATTACATCATTTCTTCCCTTCTCTTTCCTTTCTCCAGCACCTCCCATGTACCTCCTTGCTCTTATTCAAATTCATGGCCTCTTTACTTTAATTGTTATATATATACCTAAATATATATAAATACAACCTGCTCAGTCTATATAATGTTATTTGTATGTATATATGTTTTTAGGGCTGACTCTTTGGTATTAGGTAACCAATTAGTGTGCTCTTCCCTAGGGAAGACTATTTCTCCCATTCTCAGCATTCCTTAGTTGCCTGTAGTCCTTTTTCTAGGGTTGACTTCTTGTGAGTGATCTCTTCCATGTTAACATGTCTATTGGTATTGTCTTTGGTCAGGTCATGTTTAGGCAGCCATGCTGATAAGACTTACTACATGGGTATAGCTTCTCTGACATTTCTAGGAGATGCAAACTTCCTGTTTTTCTGGCTCTTCCAATCTTTTGCCCCCTATTTTACAATGGTGCCTTAAAGGTAGGATATGTGCTATAGATGTATTAGTTGGGGCTCAGCTCCATAACTCTGCATTTTGATCAGTTGTAGTTTTCTGTAATGGCTCCATCTGTTGAAAAGAGAAATTTCCTTGATTGAGGGTTGAGAACTACACTTATCTGTGTAAAAGGATAAATGTTTATAGCATAGTTAGGGATTATGCTGGCTTAGTAAAGTAGTAATTGTGGGTTCTCATCCAAAATGTATGACTGTACTAGCCTAGAGTAGTTGGCTAGTTTCTAGTACTGGGCAATGTTTCTATCTTAAGTCCAGTTAAAGAGCTGATGGTTACTGCTAAGGCATGTGTGCCACTACTTCACCCTTATGGTTATCATGGCATGCTGGCCATTGTTATGGTTCATAGGAGTAATATCTGGGTAGGACTGTTGGTTGCTTCCTTCCTTTGGAAACTTGCACAACACCTTCTTGTACCTCATCAGGGAGGAGGCTTTCAGGTAATCCAACTCAGGTCCTTTTGTCCTGTGTTTGAAGAGTATGGTATCTTCAGAAACAAGGACTTACCTTTGACTTCTGGGGGTGGGCAATGAAGGGTACTATAAATTGTCTGCAATGTTTTAGGAGTTCTGTGGGCAACCTTGACTAATAACTCAGGAGGGGGATTCTCATGTCTGGTGTTGGGATTTTTGTTGGAGAGTCTTTGACTCTTGGGTAGAGCATTGTCAGCCCAGATGGGAAAATTTTATTTGAGCTGTATATGGATATTTATATGCAGACTTATGTGTATTGTATGTATTTTTAAGTAGACAGCAGTATATTCTGTATGACTTTTTCAGATGTCCTTATTGTTATTTTAGCTTTCTCCCTCTTTCTTCTGTATTTATCTACACATCTCTAGTTTGAGCTCCCCTTTATTTACTTTTCCCCTTCAGGTCTTGGTAGCTTGTTATTCCCCTCTCAATTGCTCCCTCGCAATGATTTCTTTTTACTTTCCTGGTTTTCACAGTTACTCCAGGTTATACATTCACATTTGAAAATTGGAACTAGAAACATTAGATGAGAGAGAACTTGTGATGCTTGTTTTTCTGGATCTCGGTTATCTCACTCAATATGGTCTTTTCTAAGTCCATCAACTTACCAACAAATTTCGTGATTTCACTTTTCTTTACAACTGAATAATAGTATTCTTGAGCATATATGTATCACATTTTCATTATCTATTTGTCAGTTGAAGGTATTCTTGATTTTTATATATGTGGGGACTGAGGTTCATTCTTATTAAACATCTTGGCAAAATGACATCGCTGAGAAACTATGGACATAAATTCAAATCCAGAGATGCCTTGTTCCTAAAATATTTACTCATTCTTGTTTGTTGGGCAAAGACTACATCTGAGTATGTCTTTAACATTGTCCTGGTGTTTTATCCTCCAAGCTCACCCCCAGATGTTAGCACTGTCCTTATCTCCTTTCTGGTGATGGTGACTCAAATGTTTCTCCACAGGCACAACAGCTTCAGGAGGGTAGGATTGACTATCTCATTTGTGAAATTGTTATGCTTTTACTGAAAAAAAAAACTATGGCTGATGGCAGAGTGAGGCAGGGCTAAACAAATAAATTACTGTTCCTAAGGCCAAAGGGCTTAACTTTATAAGGTAATGTAAGATATGATTATTGTACTTATTTATTTAATGTATGCCAGGATTTATTCACATTATAAACTGTCTCATTATATGAAACTAAGCATGAAAAAGTATCACAGTAGTAGATTAATTGGAAATTGTACAAATTTTGTAGATGGCATTACCCAACTAAGAGCTAGGTGAGTTGCAGGTGGACCTGTACATATATGAAAGCCATTGCAAGTTTTGTTTCATTTGTGGCTTTCTGGTTATTTTATGATTACTGAAAGATGACAAATAGAAGCAATGACAGAAACCTTGATGTTATACCCTAGGCTTTCTCATGTTCCACTCCATACCATATATCTCTTTGTATATCTTTAAGACTAAGTGTCTTATATGATGCTATTAAAAAGCTTCTTACCCAGAAGAACTGGTATTTGTGAGAATTTGTGAAAATTTGATGAAACATTTGAGACAAGGTGATAGATAGGTGGGTGGATGGCTGAATAGATAGATGTATAGATGAATGGATAGACAGATGATAGATAGGTAGATAGGTAGATAAAATGAGAATTTGTTCACTATTACAGTTTTGTAGTAGTCATTAATACTGTCACTAAATACTTCGGGATGCCTGTCTTAAAAGAACATGGTCTGATCTTATTGGATCCCTTTATTCAAATGGAGTCTTGGGATGACATGGCTAGTAAGTTCTGGTCGTAAGTAGTTTGAGTTATTTCTGACAAATAAGTACTTCATACTTATTTAGTAGTATGAATTCTTCAAGAGCTATTTTCATCTGGGGTTGGAATGATGACCAGTGGTTATCATGGTGATGACACCATAATTTTGGCTGTCTTGACTATTCAGAACTTTATATTTTCCTATGATTGACATATAGCTTAAATTAGAAGTAAAATGCAGAGTTAAGGATTTTCTGATTGTTTCATTCCACAGGACAATTTAGATTTTTCTGAATGACACACATTGTATTTTACAGAGTATGAGAGGAACCGTGTTGACAATTCTGGACTTGAGGAGAAAGGAAGAATTACAAATGTAGGACAGAGAATTGGATACTGAGAGTTTACAGTGTTTTGATACTTGGATATTAATAAATAAAATAAATACTATGTTATAGTTTCTCTACTTTTCTGGCTGTGATTTCTTTACCAAAATTGAAGAAGGCTCACAAAGCTTTACTTCAATGTTTATTGATTCTACATTTGGAAAAGTTTTGCTTTACTGGAAATACTCTGACCATTTCTTCATCTTTTGAAGCAAGCACTGTCAAATGGCAAGTCCCATTCCTTTGCAACTTCTTGTAATAAGTCTTTTTTTAAAACTCTACTTTAAGTCTGCATGTATTCTTAACCTGAAAACTAATAGTAATCTGTAACTCTTTGACTGTGTGCATTTTCAAAAGTATTGAAGTGTTATTTGTACAAAATAATTATTGTACCACCATGACATTAGACGACTAATAAAAATTGGGCACCCAGTAGGATATGATCTGGTATTAAACATGCATTTTGCTAAAACAATTGTTAGAAACCAAATATTTTGTTTTCAGGCCAATGATCTACTGGAATCCAATGCCACTTATGAGAAAAATGTATAGAAAGGAAGAATAACCTACTGATGTCTTAGATAATCAACTAACTATGATAATACGTATCATATGTATGTTAATGACCTTTCTTTTAAAAATTATGAGTTTTATGTATATGTCTGTGTATGAGTATGTACATGTGTGTGTTGGCACCTGCAGAGGCCAGAAGAGCATGTTGATCTTTTGGAGCTAGAGTTGCTTGCCACTGTGAGATACCTGACATGGGTACTGGGAACTGAGTTCGTGTCTTCTGCAACTGCGTGCTTTTAATTACTGAGACATCTCTCCATTCTCTCATTTTGATCTTTCTATGAGTGAACTCTTCCCATTAACTTCCTTAAACCTCTCTTCATATCTTTGTTCCTCAGGCTATAGATGAAAGGATTCATCATAGGAGTTACTACTGTGTACATAACAGTGGCTACCCGGTCCTTCACCACTGAGTACATAGACAGAGGCCTGAAGTAGACGTAGATGATACTCCCATAGAACAGGGACACTACAGTGAGGTGGGAGCCACAGGTAGAGAAGGCTTTCCATTTTCCAGCTGCAGAGGGGATCCTGAGCACAGTGACAATGATTCTCAGATAGGAAAAGAGGATGCATAGGAAGGGGGTCACAATGACAGCTAGTGTCTCAGTCATGACCACAATCTGGCTGGAGGATGTGTCAGAGCAGGAAAGCTTCAGCACAGGCTGGGTGTCACAGAAAAAGTGCTTAATGACATGGGAGGCACAGAATGAGAGTCGAGACATGAGAAGGACACGGAACAGGGCATGTAGGTGGGAGATGGTGCAAGAACCCAGGAGCATGAAGAGACAGCGTTGTGGCCTCATCACTACATCATAGTGTAAAGGGTTGCAGATGGCCACCAGTCTGTCAAAGGCCATGGAGGCCAGCAGATAACTGTCAGTGTTCCCCAAGCCCATGAAGAAGTACATCTGAACTAGACATCCCACGTAGGAGATGGTCTTTGTCTCTGAGAGCAAGTTCACTAGCATCTTGGGCACAATGACTGTTGTGAAGCAGATGTCCATGAATGATAAGTTGCTGAGGAAAAAGTACATGGGGGTATGGAGCCTGGAGTCAGAGCGGATGGCCAGGATGATGAGCACATTCCCCACCACGGTGACCAGGTACATGATGAAGAAGATGGCAAAAAGGGGTTTCTGCATTTGGGGGTTGGAAGAGAGACCCAGCAGGATGAAGTCCAAGATGTTGCTGCTGTGGTTGTTCATATCTCTGTCTCTGGATAGATTTTGAAGAAGTTGTAGGAAAGATGTGAGAGGTAATGCTTCCCTAACTTCAAGCCTTTTTCAAAAAAAAAAAAAACCTCATTACTATTTTTTATGATTAAAGAATATTTGTTAAGAATTGACAGAAAAATATATTAAAAGATCATCTAGCAAGGAAACACAAAGAGACAACTCTGTTACTTACTAAATTACAAGCGGAAGTTTTCTTACACCTGGTTAGTAATGTCTGTGTTATTTGATTTACCTGAGTTCTTTTGACTTCTGTATATTTGTCTCAGGTGGCTTCTTGACCAAGTCCTTAGCCTCCTCATTTTCTTTCCAGAATAAGAAGTTGTTGTGTTTTCCTTGAGGTAGTTTATTTTCATACAAAGGATCTTCATCAGTGAGGTCCTCCCATTCATGTTCTTCTTATCATAGTTTTGGAGATGCTGATCATAGTAGGGAAAGGAGGCAAATGGGCATCAGAATTAATCCATGCTCTGTGAAATCTCCAGAATTCAGATGATATTTTTTGTATCTGCAGAGGAAAAAATTAACATTTACTTAGGTGTTTTTGGATGTTATAATCTGAACTCTTTAATTATGAACTTTGCCTCCAAGGATGTCACTCAAGAGGAGTACTACAAGCTTCTACCTATGATACTGATAGTATGTCTTTAAATATATTATTTTTCCTGTCTACAAGATTACTTTGAAGATATAAAGAGGCCATTACAAAGAGAGGGGAATTAACAGAACACATGTGTATAAACATGATGATGAGGGAATACTTGGTGTGGAAAATTTTAATTCAGAATGAGGGCAGGGGCCTAGGGGAGAGGAAAGAGTGGAGCAAAGGTTAAACAAAACTAAGGATGTATATAAAACCCCATGCAAACCTCCTATTCTGTGAGTCTGTTAAAATCATAATGAAAAAGCTTTGAACAAAGACACCCTGAATATGTGAATAATGCTCCTCTTAGAAGCCAAATATTATCAAATGAAAGTCCCATAGCAGGTATGGTATATCTCCATGCAAGCTGTTGGTCAAGGAGGCCCCAGAAACCCTCCAAGCATTATAGATTATTGCCAATGTTCTTGATTGCCCACCAGAACTAGACCCTGACACCATTTTGCTAGAGATACTACATACTTGACTTGCAACACACTGAGAAATAAAACTCAATCTGAAATGGAAGACTCCTTCATCCTGGCTACCTTTCACATTGCTAGGTGCTATGTAAGCTGCTATGGGAGAAGAGTCATCAGCAGTCCTACTTTTCTTGAAGTCTATGACTTTCATTAATGATCTGTCCAGTAAGATATGGCCAGCAGTGCAATGACGGCATTGCTATTATAGAAGCAACCAACTGCTTTCTGATTTGTGGCCCACTATACAGGAGGGAACTTATGACTTGAACTATAAACTAGTTAATAGACTGTGATAGGAAGGTCATAGCCCCTATGGGAGAATCTACTACTGTTGTTTTGCTAAATAGGCACAAGGTCAAATTGCTTTCTTAATGACGACTTATATATTAGCTCTACTCTCAGCCTTCATCAGAGAAGCTTCTTTTTTTAGTGGGCAGCAGTTAACTACTGAGACTCACAGCTGGTCATAGTGCAGAAACTAGATGAACGTGGGGTGATCTGCCCTACACAGTTCACCTGTATCACTCCCTCCAAGATCAGGGAACATCATGGAAGACAGGTCAGAAAGAATGTAGGAGCCAAGGGTTGGGAAAAGTGCCATGAAACAGTGCTTTATGGCTGTAACATGAGCGTTGTACCCTTGATGAAGCTGTGGATACCTGCACAAGAATAGACCTGTTACCATTTCATCATGCAGTGGGAGAAACTCATGAGGGACTATCTGAAGCTAAAGGGTGCTGAGGAGGAGTCATTTTCTTCAGTGATGTAGCCAGTGAAAACTTTCCCACATTCGGACAAATAACATTCCATTCATGATCACGCAGGCAACTAACAATTCAACTCAGTGGGTCAAAAACAAAAGGCCATCAAAGTATGAGAGGGCTTTTTGGGGAGGAGAAATTTTCAGTGGGATGGGGAAGGAGAGAGGGAGACAGAAAGTGAAATGCCCCAAACTCAGCACATGTGTGTGAAACTGTCAAAGAATAAAAAAGGCTGCTGTGACGTTCTCATTCTAAACATTCGTGTAGGAACATAAAGTTTAGTGTGTAAGAGTACATGCCACACTAATATTTAGGAAACAAGATACAAGGATGGTACCTGCTGGCACTGTTGAGCTCTCTGGCTTAGATAACAGACTAAGACAGTACAGAAATCTAAAGATACAGGGGGACATAAATGTTAAAAAAGGCGAAGCTGCCATCTTTTCAGATAATGTGATTGTACACTTAGAAAATCCGAGATAACAACCTTTTGTAACCATCAAGACTTCACTCAGGTGCTCAGATTTAAGATAAGTCTAAAGAATTATTATTAACAGACTTTCTGAATTACAAAAAAATAATTTGTGAAAACTCTAAATGACAACACCAAAAAAAGCAGAGAAACGCTTGAGAACAAGCCTGAGGTAAAGGAAAGGAATGAATGAGAGTTCTCTGAAGAAAGTGTAACAGAACACAAATTGAAGAGCTAAAAAAAAAATGAAGATAACATATATCTAAAGAGAAAGGTTTTTTATTATTAAAAATTTTTCTATTAATTTTACATGCCAACCACAGATCCCCCTCTTCTCCCTCCTCCCGCCCCCAGCCTTCCCTGCACCTCCTCCAAGGCAAAGTCTCCCATGGGGAGTCAGCAGAGCCTGGTACACTCAGTTGAGGCAGGTCCAAGTCCCTCCTCCCTGCACCAAGGCTGTGCAAGGTGTCCCACTATAGGCACTGGGCTCCAAAAAGCCGGCTCATGCATCAGGGATGGATCCCAATCCCAACTGTTTACCTGGGAGCCCCCTAAACAGTTCAAGCTAAACAACCATCTCACCTATCCAGAGGGCCTAGTCCAGTACCATGGGGGCTCCTCAGGTACTGGTCCACAGTTCATGTGTTTCCACTAGTTTGGCTGGCTGTCTCTGTATGTTTTCCCATCATGATCTCGAGAGAAAGGATATTTGAGAGCATGAGTTCTTCTCAAATTGTGAAAATTCAGTGCATACCTAATGAGATTCCAAGGGAACTTTTAATGGAATTTGAGAGAGTTGTGCTAAGATTTATCTAGAATAGCAAATGACTGAGAATGGACAAGATAATTAAAAAAATTAATAACAACAGGAAACTTTCTCAATCACAAATTAAATCATGCAAAAATAAAATAAAATAAAACAGTAAGGGCATTCACAGAGAAAATAAATCAATGAACCACTATAATGAACTACATGTATCTCTATTTGTACATGGAAAGACATTTTGGCCTAGCCTTAATAGATAGCAAGAATTCCTTTAATAGCAACAGAAGACAGCTAGAGTACTACATTAGTGCTATTTATGACAGTTAGCTGGATATTTGAAAAAAAGTCTATCTAACTCACACATACTCAGAAAACCCAGAAAAAATAAACTACAAGTAAAAATTCTAAATTCAAAAATAAGTTTTATCCCAAAGAAGGAGGATATTTTGAGGTTCTACAATGGGATGTTAATCAAGAAACGAAGTCTAGAAGAGTGACAGAATACTATACTCTGAATATTGAACATTGTGCTGGAAGGGATCATGGGCAAAACTAAAATATAAACCCCTGACCACAGAAAACTCCTGTAACACAGTTGTTGATGGACACATGCTCATCCCCACTGCTAACCAGAAAACGCTAGTTAGTCTGAAATACAATTTTCACCTATCAGAATTTCTTTTTGCAGTGCCTGAAGGGGAACAGGTCACCATATTCTCTGGAAATGATTGGGTAAATCAGGATAGCTCTTCTTATAACCCATACCAGGAATGAAAGCCTGCATTACCACTTCCCCACTTTAATTGAAAACAGGTCTTTTTCTCACATAATGTATCCATATTATGTTTTCCCCTCCCTCTATTTCTCCCAGCTCCTCCCACATCTCCTCCCCTCCTGATTCACCCTCATCTCTGTCTCTCATTAGAAAACAAAGAAGCTTGTACTATTTATCCAGTAACTTTACTTAAGGTATCTACCCTGTTGAAGTAGTCACATTTGTGTAGGACAAAGATTTGTATGTGTAGTTTTATTGTGTCATTGCCTGTCATAGGAAATAAAAAAAAACAATAAGCCTAAGAATACAAAGATGGAATCACTAATATTCACTTGAATGTGAATTATTATATAAATTACTAAATAATTTATAGTGTATTCTTCTTGCTCAATATCATGCCAAGGATATAAAGTGCTAATACCTGCTAACATTTACTGGCACTCAGTACACAGCAACTAAAAGCTTTTAACTAAAAGCTTTTCATTAAAAAAATCATTTTATGTTCTCTAAACTCTGAGAGATAGACACTGCTATGACCTGCTTTTCGTAGACAAAGAAAAAGAGAGTTTGGCAAAGTTAACTAACTAAGCAGACCCTGCATTTAGAATTGGTAAAGCTGGCTTTTTATGGTGGTAGACCAGAGGACAGAGTTGAAGCTATTCCTGGCTGACCTGGGTTATTTTGTTACTGTACTATCTGGACTAGTGTGTTCATTGAAAAAAAGCAAGATGTAGAACTATGAATACAAACAATGCAGTTTTGTACAATGGCATCTCTTACATGTTGTCATACATATGCTTGTTCATATGGCTGTCTTCTGAAATGAGATTAGAAGTCTGGAGCAATGTCTAGATTTAACTTTGTTTTCATTTAAAACAATGAATGCATGTTTTTATAATTTTATAATGCATTGATTTTATAATTCAAAAGGTGAAATTACCCGATAGTTTCATTTACCAGAGAATTGTGCAATTTTTTTCTCTTCAATGACTTATGCTCATACTATAAATACATTTGGGGGACATATCAACCATAATTCTTGTCTCTTAGAGTGTTAGAGAAGATTATGTCTCTGTGTGTGTGAATTTGTTTTTGTACTTATGAGAATTATCATGATATCACATAGATTCTGAAATGTAGGATGCTAAAATAGAGTTTAGGAACATTAAAAACTGTAATATATAGTCTCAACACGAAGAGACCCCCCACTCAGCCTACTACCTGGTAGAAGTGTTCGTTTTACCCTGTGAACTTCCCCTTTCACCATTGTTTTCAACCTCAGCTCTGGAACAGTTATCCATGGTCACCACAAGTCACAGGTTGCTATTGAGCCTTGAACTGGAAGTCTCTCTTTGTGTGGTGTTTCTTATGGGCAGGAGCTCAAATCTTCCTCTTTATCTGGATATGGTCAGTATATTTTCCACACCTTGGGATTACCATTTCATGTCCATATAGATAATGGTGTATAGGGATGTGCGATATTTGTTTGTGTGCACATTTGTGTGTGCACATATTCTGTTTTTATCTTGCCTACCTTTGCTGTTTGGATACTCAAAGACAATCCAGTGAGTCACTAACAACCCCCCTTACAAGTGGCTTATTATTATTGCTCACAAGGAAAACCAGGAAATGATATATTTTTATCATTAGTTAGAAGCTTGAAAAGGTGAGGAAACAGAGCATTTCCAATCGTTTTAAATCCAGCGCTTCACCTTATGATATAGTCCAATTTTCATTCTTGTTAAATAGACATGAAACATAGACTGAAACTTAGACTATTTCTGTATGTCTCCATAGGAATTTTCTAGTTTGGGGACATTTCCATTCTCAAGTTAGTTTTCTTACCCTTAGGTAGCCGTCACTGATCTTTCAGTTGCTTGCAGATGAAAGGAAGGTATAAACTGTAGTCCGTGAAGGAATGCAAACAGCTAAGTGTACTGGACATGTTCCATGCTAGCCCTTATTTAATTCTCATCATAACATTACGATGAAGGCACCACTTCCTCATCCTCTAAATAAAGAGACTGAAGTGCAGATTCACAGAGCTGGTGAGTGGTACACCTAATATTCAAACACAGGCACTCCCTGCTCCAAATCCCATGATTCATTATCCTCATCTTCCCCAAGCCATGCACTTGTTTAGAGAACTAAGCCTGTATCAATACACATGCAGATGTTCTATCACCTCTGACTTGTGTTTTATCATTTGTCCTGAGTCTGTCTTGGACTTGGGTCTTTACATCTCAGCTGTCCATATCCTCATTTCTAGACTATGGCAGTGGTGGAGTAGAGTACCCTTGAAGAGACCCATTCTGCTTACAAATTTTTCTGGGTTCTCTTTTCAAGGTTGAAACACTTCCTTTCTGCCCGGTTTTTATTTTCGTGTCTAAAGAGATCTATAGCCCATGTCTTTTGGCTCCATCAAAGGTGAGATATTTGTCCAATTTTCATTTCCTGCTTATTTTTATTTGTAAGCTTTCTAGGTCAGCTTCAAGCCATCAGACTCCTTTCCCAAGACAACACACCTGTGTTTAAGAAACCCTTAATCCTTCTGGTCCATTTCTTGTTTCTGCTTTTTTTCTTCTTCTCATTACTACTTTCCTAGTTGCCTGGCTCTGTCTCTCTCCAAAGAATTCAGGTTGAGAGATGTCAGGTGTTTTGATGTTTGGTTTAGCTGTAATCAGGCAGAATTCATAAATGCTACTGCTAATACATAATGAACATACATTGCTTCCTGCACCATAGGACAGTGTGGCTTCTCCGAGACTGTTGCCTAACTTGTGCTGTTCACCTCTGTCACTTTTGTCTCACATGATTACATTTGTCTGATTCCCACAATTACAGAGAAAATAGACGTAGAATCTCTGAAGGCTACTCAGTCCCTTGGGGAAGGGCTCCTATTTAGAACATTTTCCCACCATGAGCCCAAATTTGTCTTCCTATGTTTGCCAGATAATATCTAAGAATTCCACCCACAGAGAGTATTTCATTTTTACAGTACTCTGTGTTCCAGGCAACAGAAACAAAGCACAGAGGAGTGAAGTGACTAGGCAGATGCTGCAGAGTCCAGTCAGATGGACCCTCAAGAGCCTCACATCACCCTCACTGTCTTGGTCTCCTCACTCAGTTTCATGGGGAACACTCAAGTTGTAGCATGGATGGCATGCCCTTCAAGGCTGCCTCTTTGGTAATATCTTTTATAGAGTTGGTGCTTCAAGGTTCTGATATTTGATCAAAATATCAAAATACAGTATGTTAAGATGTATAGGGAAAGGTCATGTTTCCTGGCTTTTCAGATGGAATAGAGAAGATGGGAAGGAAAAGGGAGGAAGACAAGATGTTCCCACCACTAGCATTGACAAAGACTCCACAGACTGCTTACCTGTGGAAGTGACAGGGAAAGCCAGAGTATGACCAGGCTTGGGGGCCCCCTGGGTAGTTAAGATCAGGCTCTGAATATCTGAAGAAAGACCATCCTACACTGCTTATTTAGCCCCAGAGGTGTCCTGACTCTACCTACCATGGGAGTTGGCAATAGAAAGGGAAACCCTGGGGCCAGTTCTATCTGCATGCCAGAGCCCTGAGAGATTTGGTCCCGAAGTTCTCCCAGGAGGGGAGGGCATTTCTGATACTCTCAGTAAGCTGTGGGGAAACTGGGTTCCAAAAGCATTGCCTATAATACCAGAGAGGAGAGTTAGAACCATGTAGTAGCAGAGATGGAGCGTGGTCATGTACATGTGTGTGCTCTGTGTACCTGTGTGTGCATGCCTGTGTTTAGGCTCTATGCATTGCTACCTGGAGGGAAAGGCAGATGGCCTCTGCCATCCTGAAATTTGTTTCTATAGGTACCATATTCTGGAGAAGGACTTGAAGTTAATTTCTGCAAGTGTACCTGCTAAGATTCTTCTGTTGGGTCTGTCTTATAAACTGTGTAGTTTCTGCAAATATTAACTTTTCTAAAATATTTTATTACTTTAATTCATTAATCTAGATATCTCACATATAAACCCCAGTTTCTACAATTAGTACATGAATGAATTTGCCCAAATTATTTAATCTCATGAATTCATAATGTCTTTATTTGTAAATGGTACAAAATAAAGACCCTTTATATAGGTATGACTTTCTCTTTAGTTTTCATTTCAAAAATGATTATTGTTTTAAAAAAGGGATTCATAGCAAACTCACAGATTTCCTGTATACCTCCTGCTCCTACTTACAGAGAGCCTGCAACCCCACTAGCATCATCAAGTGTTTCAATTTTGGTTTAAACTCTGTAATTTGGGGTCAGTGTGTACCGACACATATGCAGCATGCTGTGTAGAAAATAGCCCCACTGCTCTAAGGAGTCCCATGAGCTTCATCCGTTCACACCTCCTGGTTTCCTGGTTCCTGGGAACCACTGTTTTTTCAGTCTCTTCATAGTTTTGTTTTCACCCAGTGTAATATAGTTGGAACCACACAGCATGTTTGTCATTTTGGGTCGTCTTCTTTCATATAAGAATAGGCATTTAAGATTCCTCCACATCTTTTCATGGCTCAATATTACTTTGCTTTTAGTGTTTGGTCTTCTACCAGTTTTAAAATTCCGTGCACATTTTGGGTAACAGTCTTCGTTCAGATATGATATTCACACAATTATAGTTGCTTTTATTATTTTGTAGGCACTGTGCTAAAAAGTTGTTTTGATATGGGGCCCAAACTCTGACACGCTTGACTCTTTTTCCCTCGAACACTTTTATCAGAGTATTTTTCTTTCTCTTTATTATTTTTATCCTGTTCATACTACAATCTATTTGCAGATTTTGTTTGCTCAGTGTAGAACTTTGTATTTGAAGATATTTTTGTGAGAAAGTGTCTATTTATCCCAGGCTGGAATCAAACTCTCACTGTAACCAAGGATAGCTTTGAACTTCTGATTCTCCTGTCTGTTTTTCATCTGCTGGGATTAATGTGTTATGATGCTGGGTGAGTGCGATGTTGGGGATCTAACCTAGAGCTTCCTGTATACTAGTTAATTTCTCTACCAACTGAGCTATCTCCTGAGTTCCTGCAGAAGAAATTAGAAAATTCAATTAGTTTTCAGGTTCATAGGCCTTAAATTGCTCCTACATAATTAAAGACCACTTGGTATCTATAATTACACAAAGAACTCTTCAGAGTCTTAATATTTGATTTTAATTTGGTCCATGAGTTTTGGTGAGCTAACTAGCTGATGAATTTATTTTCCCTTCATTATCTGCTTAGGCTGATACAATTGGCTGCATCTGTTTTCAATGCCTCAAATGCTGATACCACATCAATCATGCAGCTATTAGTCATCTGTTCCTCTCTTACTGAATTTGGGGATTTATGGACTTTTTTTGTTATAGTGATTGTTATTGTTTTATTTTTCTAGTTATGTTGTTTCATGAGATCACTGAGGGTGATTAAAAAAATCTAAGGTATCCCTGATGTCTGAAAAATCTCACAATTAAAGTTCATGAGAAATAGAAGAGACAGGTTGGGGTAAAAGGTATTTTAAAGAATATAAATCTAAATTTTCCAGGTAGGAAGGAAATATCTCCCTTATATCTTAGAGCCAGGATGAATGCAAGTAAATCCAGGCGCAGAAGAGCAATAGCCAGATGCAAACCAAGAATAAAGCCCTTTGAGAACAAAGAATGAGAGCTGCTGGCTCTGCATGGGTGGCTGTTTCCTGTCCCTCCCCTGTCTCATGGGGCTCAGGGAACACTGATGAAGAGGGGCCTGAGAGAATGTAGGAGCCAGAGGATGGGGCTGTTTAGCAAAAAGAAGTCTTCTAGATACAACACAGCTATTGGGCTGTGACTTCACTGTGGCCACCACGCTACAGCCACAATTGTCTGCACCAGATCCGCACACAGGAGTGGCCCCTTGACATGTTGTCACGGGTGGAGGAAAGGTTCATGAGGCTCCAACCCTCCTTGAAGGACTATTGATGGCTAACAGTTTGGGGGAGGTGGTACCATTTTCCTCCATGGTGCAGCCACTGATTAGTGGCCCTTGTTCTAGTAAACAAATTACCATCTGTGTTCAGATAAAAACGCTAATTAAATCCAGTAGGTCAGACATGTAAAACAACAACAACAAAACTAAACTAAAGACCATGAGTAGTAGGGTTTTTTAATTTTTGGAAAGAAAGGTTTCAGTGAGAGAGGGAATAGGGGATGAAAATAATTAAACTTCATTAAATAATTGTATGGCACTGTCAAGCAATAAACATGCTTTAAAAAGAGAATGGTATCTTATTTCCCACTAGAAAAATAGAAGTCTAAGAATGGAACACGAACACAAAGTCCAGCCACCAACTCCATAGTCTCACTCTATTAACCTTAACCCTCTCAATGGATCTCCCTTTCCAACCTTTCTTTCATAACATAAATTTTTTTATTGAATCTTGGGGTATTTCACATCATATACCCCAATCCCACTCATTTTCCAGTCCTTCCATATCTGCCCTCTACCCTTGTAGACCCGCCCCCCTTAAAGTTAAAAAAAATGCCATCCTCCCTCTGGGCAGTGACCTGCTCCTCTATCAGCTGCAGCGTTCTGGTTCTGTGTATGTTCCATTCCACTCCTCTGTCTTTCCGGCATCTCCATCACATATTCATTGTTGTAGTGGCCTTGGAGGTTGTGGTGTGTTATGCAGTATACCCTTTTGCCCAATCAGCCCAAACAGCTTTACTTGAGAATGTTGTGAATCTTTAGGCTAGTTCAAGACCCCTGGCTTCTGTTACAACTTCAATACTGGACCCTCATACAGACTCTCAGATATCCTGCTGTTACCCTGAGTCTTGAGAGATCCTGCAGCTATGGATCTACAGGGTCAGTCCCTTCACACACTCCAGCAGAACCTAGATGGGGAAGATGTTGGGGTGGGGGTGTGGCAACTCAAAGCCCTGGATCTGGGCCTGGGCAGTAGTTGAGTTGATCAGCCTACCAGTTTTCCTGCATCCATATGGTGATATTTTAATTGTACTGAAATGTTATTTTATTTGTATGTTAATAAATAAAGTTGCCTGGGGGTCAGAGCTAATAGCAAGCCATAGCAGAAGCTGGGTGGTGTTGGTACATGCCTTTAATCCCAGTTCTTGGGAGCCAGAGCTAGGCGGATCTCTGTGTGTTCAAGGATACAGCCAGCATAAAGACACATGCCTTTAATCTCAATACCAACCATAGCAGACCTGGAGGTCTGTACAGACAGGCAATGATGAGGAGGTCATGTGGTTGGGTTTACAACCAATGAGAAGGCAGAATAGAAAGTCCATAAAAAAGACAAACAGACAGGAAATAGGTCTCTTGCTGAAGAGGACAATAGCAGCAGTGAAGGGTAAGCTCTGACCTCTTGGGCTTTCATCTCTGCACTGGCTTTGTGTTTCTTATTTAATAAGATGGTTACTTCTACACACCCATGCCACCAGAGCAGTCTCCCCCTCTGGCCAGGTGAAGGACAGGACCAGTGCTCCCGAGTGAGTCAGCCAGCAAGGGATGGGGCCAGCTCTCCTGCGCCCATGCCATTGGATCTGGCTCTCCCGCACCCATGTCTCCAGGGCCAGCTCTCCTGCTTTGTCCAGGTGAAGGCCAGAGCCAGCTCTCATGAGTGTGTCAGCCGGCTAGGTGCGGGGCTTTCCAACCTCTTTTACAAACTCACTGACATCAGTGGCTGGCACATCACTGAAACAAGTGGTTAATGTTCTGGGTTTACTTTGCTTAAACTCTGATCATATTGTGACACTGGTTAATAGTCATAGCACCTTGAAATTTCTTTTCTTGACTTTTATGGCTATTCTTTAAAGTTTAAAATATACTTTGCTAGCGCCTTTTAAAATATGTCTCTTCAATGGCAGACATTCCTTGCACCTTTCCTCATGTCCTCTTTATTTTTCATGCTTTACATCATTCCTACTATGTAGGATTTGCTCTATTAAATCAGTATGTTCGATGAACTGAATTTTCTGCTTCAGTATCAAGTCAAATTTCCAGTATTAATGTGTATTTAATGAACTTGTCTCTGAATGATCCAATGCTCTTCCCTTTAAAGTTTTCTCCCCAAAGGACAAATCTTTAGGAGTTTTCTCTTACTGTATTCAACCAGCCGTGTGGTGGAAAGAGGAGCTGTCTAGGAGGTTTGTAGTCTGTACTCAAAGGCTCTGAGGTAGCTTTCTATTCCATTTTTAGTTTAGTAAATTCATCATAAAGTCTTCAGGGACTATTCCCTCTCTGCACTCACTTCTTCTGGAGGCAAACAGGATGTTTTTGTGGGAAGTGGCCTCTTGTTCCTATGGTGATATCATCCCAGATCCTACTGAGAAATCAAGGACTTAGAAGAAGAGGACAGGGCTCTTAGTACATAAAGATCTGTCTTATGATTCCTTATTATTTAGAATTATTTAGTTTGAACTTTTGAAATATAAGATTGTCCACAAAGATCCTGATTTCTCAGTTTGTACATATTTGTTGAGCAAAAAGAGTCTGGTGCTATGTCAGAGTAAGTAAGTAAGCAATAAAAACAAATATGGTAGGAACCTGGCATAGTGGTGCACACTGTAATCTCAGTGCTCAAGAAGAGATTGATGCAGGAGGACCATGAGTTTAAGGTGTCCGGCCTGGGCTACATCATGAGTTCATGGACAGCTTGAACTACATAGGGTGATTCCCCCCCCACACACCTGCACATGTGGTGGTTCCAGGAGTAAGAGCACTTATTTGCTTTATAAGCTACTGTAGGCTGGAATAAATTATTTATTTAATATATGTTAGCAGTTTTCCACATTTCTGAAGTATCTCACTGACATTATTTAATATTTGGCATGAGAACACTATGGCATACAATTAAAGAAAGTGGGCAGTTTTTAGCTCAGCATCTCAAAGCCAAATGATTAAGGTCAGGTGTGCTTATATAAATATGAAGACAATTGAAACTGAATTCTTTTTCTGTCCTGCTGAGTACTTTCTTAGATTTCTGAGTGGACACAGAACAACAATGGGAAGAGATTTTCATTTTGAATCCCGGATATCTCTGTGTTCCATTGGAGTACAAAACTTCTCAACATCTTGAAAGTTCATGGTCATATATTTAAACTTCTGATCTTGCTGATAACAAGTTGGGGATGAGAAACTCTGCTAGTGGTGAGAACTCAATGAAGTGTACAGATTAAGCGATGAGTCTAAGTCTTTAGTTGACATTTTATTGACATTACAGCCAGAAATTACTTATCAAATAGCAACTACACTGATGTGTTTGTGCAGTATTACATGTAGTTGTTGTTAATGCTCTCCATGTATAAGCACATGATTTGATGGTCTCTCATGGCTTCATTTGTTTGAGTTCTGGTCAGAAGTAGTAAAGATCACTTGGACCACAGTGTTGGCTTTTCAGTATTAAATCTTCAAGAATATTTCCCAGCTTCAGACAAAGTGATGTTTATAAAGGTAGGTAGCCTTGGCTCACAGACTGTTTGAGATGGACAGCACCTAACAGCTTTCTATGATGAGCATGTGGTGTAAATGAGAATTAAATCTTTGTCTGGCCCACAGTCAGGACAAATCTCTCTCACCCGCCAGTCCCACAGCCGCTCAGACCCAACCAAGTAAACAAAGAGACTTGTATTGCTTACAAAATGTATAGCCATGGCAGGCTTCTTGCTAACTGTTCTTATATCTTAAATTAATCCATTTCTATAAATCTATACCTTGCCACATGGCTCATGGCTTACCGGCATCTTCACATGCTGCTTGTCATGGCAGTGGCTGGCAGTGACTCCCTCCGCCTGCCTGTTCTCTCAATTCTCCTCTGTTAGTCCCGCCTATACTTCCTGCCTGGCCAATCAGTGTTTTATTTATTGACCAATCAGAGCAACACATTTGAATACCATCCCACAGCAGTCACAAGACTTTTGGGTTGTTTATTTTTACAGCAAAACCTTGCATCTATCCTGCCTAATACACCGACATTTATAGCGCAAGAGGGAAGCTTAGGGAAGATTCTTTGCCATGTAGGGAAACAAAGAATGAAAAGAAATGGCAGAGGAGCTGTGTCCTGAGAATTCACTCTGTCGTGGAATTAATGGTGAAACATGAGTGAGACCTATAAATATTTTTTGTAGTTTCTTCTACCTTTCCAACTTTATTCCCCTTATTCTTAAATTGAACAAGTCTCACCCACTGCCTTCCTCACCATCTCCCATATTTACTTCCTCTACATAATGAGATGTCTTCATCATTTGAAATGCTCTGCCCATTTCTTCACTTTTGAATCTTTTTTTGCCCATGTTCAGTTGGTCTTCAGACTTATCTCAGCTCATTAGTCAAGGATGTCTTTCCCAATTTCCTACTAAGATCACATAATTCATTAGTGTGAACACTGATCAATTTATAATTCCCAGGCTTGGGGACATGTACATACATACACAGTTACCAATCTATTGAGTATGGCAAAAATTCCTGAAATCTGGATCCCTGTAGCACATAGTTCTGGGAATAAACCTGTATATGGTCAAGATGATTGACAGAAACCAAATGTCTCACTTCCAGATCAATGATGCTGGTTTTCAAAATTACCCCTTGCTACTTTGTAGAGGATCATGCACAGGTGTATAGAAAGGAAGGGTAGCCTTAGGTCATCTCTCAACTGTATGCTTCATAATGTGATATTTCTATGAGTGAAGTTTGTCCCTTAACTTTCTTAAACCTCTTTTCATATCTTTATTTCTCAGGCTATAGATGAAAGGATTAATCATAGGAGTTACTACTGTGTACATAACAGTGGCTACCTGGTCCTTCACCACTGAGTACATGGATAGAGGCCTAAAGTAGACATAGATGACACTTCCATAGAACAGGGACACTACAGTGAGGTGGGAGCCACATGTAGAAAAGGCTTTCCATTTTCCAGCTGCAGAGGGGATCCTGAGCACAGTGACAATGATTCTCAGATAGGAAAAGAGGATGCATAGGAAGGGGGTCACAATGACAGCTAGTGTCTCAGTCATGACCACAATCTGGCTGGAGGATGTGTCAGAGCAGGAAAGCTTCAGCACAGGCTGGGTGTCACAGAAAAAGTGCTTAATGACATGGGAGGCACAGAATGAGAGTCGAGACATGAGAAGGACACGGAACAGGGCATGTAGGTGGGAGATGGTGCAAGAACCCAGGAGCATGAAGAGACAGCGTTGTGGCCTCATCACTACATCATAGTGTAAAGGGTTGCAGATGGCCACCAGTCTGTCAATGGCCATGGAGGCCAGCAGATAACTGTCAGTGTTTGCTAAAGCAATGAAAAATTACATCTGGACTAGACATCCCACGAAGGAGATGGTCTTTGTCTCTGAGAGCAAGTTCACTAGCATCTTGGGCACAATGACTGTTGTGAAGCAGATGTCCATGAATGATAAGTTGCTGAGGAAAAAGTACATGGGGGTATGGAGCCTGGAGTCAGAGCGGATGGCCAGGATGATGAGCACATTCCCCACCACGGTGACCAGGTACATGATGAAGAAGATGGCAAAAAGGGGTTTCTGCATTTGGGGGTTGGAAGAGAGACCCAGCAGGATGAAGTCCAAGGTGCTGCTGCTGTGGTTGTTCATGTCTCTGTCTCTGGATACCTTTTGGAGGAATTTGGAAGAAATATGAAGGACAAATTGATTAAGACAATGTAACTTCTAGCTTTCAGGCTGTAATGAAATCCCATTGCTGTTCATTAGAATTTAAAAATATGTTCAGTTAATGAAATTATGCCTAAAATTAAAAAAAAATCCTGGCCCACAACTCCAGTAGAAACTCCCTGCTCTACCAGAGGCCATGCTGGCAACTAGAACACCAGGCAATACCTTTCTCTTGAAGACAACCAACACTACTTCAGAGCTGTCCCAGCTTTCCCCCAGAAGACCCCCTCCCCTAGTCTTCATATCCCAGCCCACAACTCTGGTGGAATCCCCTTGTTCTACCAGAGGCCATGCCAGTTTCCAGAACCCCAGATCCCTGGAGGCACTGTTGGCATCTAAAACCCCAGATATCATGCAGGCTGCCAAAACCCCTGCAGAGGCACCCTACTGGACAAGGGGACTCACAGGTCACCAGAACCACAGGCCACTCAGGCCAGAAGACCAGAGAGGAAACAGAAACCAAGGGAAAAAACACCCTTCCAACAAATACAAACTCAGAAATCATCACCTAGACATATAATCACCCTAATCCCAGATGCCTAAATGCCAGCATAGGAACACAACCAACAACATTCAGGGCAATATGTCATCAACAAAGCCTATATATCCTACTATAGCGAGCCCCGAATATTCCAATACAGATGAAACATAAGAAAACAACCTTAAAACTAACTTTATGAAGATGATAGAGGTCCTTAAAGAGGAAGTGAGTAAATCCCCTAAGGAAATTCAGGAAAACACAAACAAATAATTGGAGGAACTGGATAAATCCATAAAGAGAGCCAAGAAAAAACAAACAAGTGAAGGAAATTAATAAAACTGTTCAAGATCTGAAAATGGAAATAGCAACAACAAAGAAAACACAAACTGTAAGAATCCTGGAGATGGAAAATAGAGGTAAGTGAACAGGAACTGTAGACACAAGTATCACCAACAGAATACAAGATATGGAAGAAAGAATCTCAGATATAGAAGACATGATCAAAGAAATTGATACATTGGTCAAAGAAAATGTTAAATCTAAGAATTTTCTGACACAAAACATCTAGAAAATCTGGGATAATATGAAAAGACCAAGCCCAAGAATAATAGGAGAAGAATCCCAGATCAAATGAGGACCCAGAAAATATTTTTAACAAAATCATAGAAGAAAATATCCTAAACTTATGCCTATAAAGGTAGAAGAAGAAAATAGATTGGACCAGAAAAGAAAGTCTCCCTGCCTCATGATAATCTAAGCACTAAACTTACAGAACAAAGAAAGAATATTAAAAGCTGTAAAGGAAACATGAAAATTAACATATAAAGGTAGACCTATTAGAATTACACCTGACTTCTCAATGGAAACTCTAAAAGCCAGAGGGTATGGTGATATTTTCTTTTGTACTAAAATGTTATTTGTATGTTAATAAATAAAGTTGCCTGGGGGTCAGAGCTATTAGCAAGCCATAGGAAAGCAGGGCAGTGGTGGCGTACACTTGTAATCCCAGTACTTGGTAGGCAGAGCTAGGTAAGTCTCTGTGTGTTCAGGGATACAGCCAGCATTGGATACACATGCCTTTAATCTCAATACCAACCATAGAACACCTGGAGGTCTATACAGACAGGCCGTGATGAGGCGGTCATGTGGTTGGGTTTACAACCAATGAGAAGGCAGAACAGAAACTCTATATAAAGACTTTAACACAGGAAGTAGCTCTGGTTCGGAGAGGTAGGACCACTGCAGGGGGAAGGGTAAGGTTTTAGCTCTTAGCTCTGATCTCTTGGCTTTCTTCCTTGCATTGGTTCTGTGTTTCTTATTTAATAAGATGGTTGGTTACATCTACAAGAGGGCATGAACAGATGTCTTGCAGACTCTAAGAGACCACAGATGTCAGCCAAGACTACTATTCCCAGCAAAACTTTCAGTCATCCTTGGTGAAGAAAACAAGATATTCCATGAAAAATTCAAATTTCAACAATATCTAGCCACAAATGCAGTCCTACAGAAGGTACTAGAAAGAGGCTAACTACAAACCCAAGGAGGCTAACTACACCCTTGAAAACACAGGAAAGAAATAATATCACACCAGCAAAACCAAAGAAGGGAAACACTCTCTGTCTCTGTCTCTGTCTGTCTCTCTGTCTGTCTCT
>CABHPP010118086.1:14199-28832 GCA_902168425.1 Peromyscus attwateri | reverse complement strand
TTTTTTTTTTTTTTTTTTTTTTTTTTTTTTTCATTTCAAGCTGGGTTGCCTTCAACTTGTCTTTCCTAGGAGAACTCCATCTAGAACAAAATGTATGTTTCATTGTTGTCTATATTTTGACATGTCAGTTTTGGTCATGTCTGTCAATTTTTATTTTCCAGCATGAAAAGAAAAGTTTAGGGCAGTCTCCTTGGAAAACAAAGAAAATAAGATTAAAATTCCCTCAGATCAACTTTGGAGCCTCTTAGATAGCAATGCCTGGACAGCTTCCTCCCAAGCACCGAAGGCTCTGAGCCAGCTTGGAGCTTTGTGTTACAGAGGTGATGAGAACTTACTCTCACTACTAGAAAAAAAATTAAACTATACAGACAGAATGGGACATGGGAGCCAAATTCCGCAAGAACACCCTTGAGTTTAGTTTTTTTTTTTTCCCTCCTTCTTTGGACAATGTTTAGAAAACCAGAGACTATAAACTTGTAAAAGGAATCTTGGATGGCTTACAGAAATAGGAAGGTCACCAAAACACTTAGTAGATATTGAATTTTTATAAAGGTATTTAAATTGATTAATATTATTCTCTAAGGTAGAATAAACGTTAGCATCATAAATGCTCACCAGAGGTGAACATATTATGACTAGCTGCCGGTGACTGAGTGTCTAATCAACTCAATTGGCCCAATCCTGCCTTTCCAGGGACTAGATTTAAATCCTATCCATATGAAGTAAGTCAAATGGTTGGAGAAAGCAAATCTTCCAAGTTACTCTCAGCTGTCTTAATCAGTGTTTCCTAAATCCTCCCCGTGTCTGACGAGCCTTTGAACTGCCAGATTAGGCCTGGTGGGGGATCTAGTCCCTACTTTTCCATTGATTGTAATTATACCATGATTTATTTACAAGAATATGGGCTGTGATAATCCACGTTTCCAGTGCCCCAGGATAACACCCGCCCTTTGAGATAGCTCCTCAGTGGGGGAGCCTCAGCAGGGACTGAACTGCTTAATGAGGAGACAAAACCATTGCCTTCATGAGTGCCACCCCCAGAGTGGCTGATGGTGTCTTATATCCACAAAGTGCGCGTCAGTGTTATTCTTAAGTGTCCCCTAAAGCTTGTAGTCTGATAGTGGTACTTGAGGGTGGTGGAGCTACTTTGGGGGTGGTGGAGCCTAGAAAGAAGTCTTCCGGTCATGGATGGGATGAGGAGCTGGTGGAAAGCAAGCCCTTTTCTCTGTCTGTGACATCCCGGCTTGGAAATGAGTGGTTTTGTTCCACTCTGTACTCTGGCCCTGTGACACCACCACAGACCCAAAGAAATGGGATGAATGGATTGTGGAAAGAAATTTCTAAAACTGTAAGCTCACATGAACTTTTACTTTCTTTTTTCCCTGAGACAGGGTTTCTCTGTGTAGCCCTGGCTATCCTAGAACTCACTTTGTAGACCAGGCTGGCTTCAAACTCAGAGATCTGCCTGCCTTGGCCTCCCAAGCACTGGGATTAAAGGCATGCACTATAAGAAGTATAAATTATTTTAGGTGTTTTTTTAGTAAGGGAAAACTAGTGCAGTTTTTGAAGCATGGAGAGTTTCATGAAGCCTGAAGCTTTCTTGTGAGCTCTGCTTGGGCCTTCATTCTGTCTCTCTTTTCAGTCTAAGAATGCCTCCCCATTACCTTTTAGCTGACAGCCCAAGTATGTGTTGTGTATGGGCAAGCCTCTTGGCAACCCCTGGGCTGTGGAGGAATGCCTAACCACCCAGGTTGCCCACAGGTTTTCCCAAGCACACATCAATCAACATGTGCTGTCAGCTAAGGTTTCCTTGGTCTTGGATGCTTTTTCCTCGCCCTCTATTGATTGAAAAATCTATTTATAATTTATTTCATAGACTACACCTTGTTGCTGCATTTACTGCTGACAGGATTTATTACTCTCTTCTCTCCACTTTACCCTTACCAGAAAGCAGAACATTTTTTTTTCCACTGATATTTGAGTATAACCCACTTTCAATTCCTCTGTCAAGTATAGAATGGAGCACAAAATGCTCAACAGTGCCTAGTGTAAGTCAGTTCGAATGGTTGAAGTCAAGAATGTCCCCTGACACTTGTGTGATGCCCAGCCTCCCTGGGAATATGGATTGGGGAGAAGGCCCAGGAGAGCAATCAGAATCCATTGAGTTTTTCCAAACTACAAAGATGGAGAATGCAGATTGATGGAAACAACAAATTAATTCAAAACCAAACATAACATGTAAAGAATCCAAGCTGTTTCTGGCAACACGAGGCGATGCTGCCCCCTCACTGCAGCCTTGACTCTAAACATACGGTGTGTGTGCTTTGCACCTTTGCACCACACATGCCTTCACATTGTGCCGTAACAGTGAATGCTGCCTGAAACACCTCAGCTCACATTCCAGGCTACTGCACATTATGAACTGTGGGTCTTGTACACACGGTAAAGCATAATGGCTCAATTACAGAAAACAAAGTCTTTCAATATTTTCCTGCTACCATTCCTCAGCGTGTGAATATTAAATTAGTATATCTTTGGGTTATCTTAAGTTTCTGTCTTGATTTTCATAAAAATCATCTGATGGATTTTGGCTTGAAATTAGGACAAAGTCTCCAACAATTTCTGCAATCTCACTCGACGTAATAATACCATTTTGTTTTGTATATTGATATGAAGCTACATTCTCAACACTGGCAATTGTAAAATGAGAGGACTGGTTAACTCGGAAAAATGTTGAAGATGCCCTATGTCTGTATCAGCAAATATTCAGCCAAGATCTAATTCTTTATGTAAAAATTAACGAACATATCCATCCCATTCATATGCAAATTGTCTTTGATGGTTAATCAAAAGTAAAATTATATGTATGCCCCAAATTTTTCTCACTTTAAAATACATTTTTTATGATTTATTATCCATGAATGTTTGCTCCTTTTAGCTATTTTATGTAACTATGTACCAAGGGTTGTATAAAATGTCTTGAGTGAAAAGGGGTCACAGATAGACACTGTTTAAGAATCCCCGGTCCAAACTGTCACAGCTCACTCCTCACCAATGCCTGTCCTGGTGGGGCTCTCGGAGAACTCTTTCTGCCCAGTGGACATCATTCACAATCTTCTATTTCCTCATTGTTTTCCTGAAAACTTCACAAAGCTCATGTTTTTATTCCATTTAAAGATGAGCAGACTGCTAATTCCAGCACATTAGAAATACCTCGATGATCGTAAATTACATTTAAACAAAACTATTTACAAGGGGTCCAGTGAAAATCTAGTCAGATAGACTACTCTGGATGTTTCCAAACAAGTTATAGGTGGTGGGCCAAATTTCCCCTCCTTGTTCATCACTCTGGGAGTCTTTGGGATATGTTCTAGACCCGATTTCTCTTACCCACTGGTAACAGAGAAGTGTGTTTTTGTTTGAAAGGGTCAAAACATTCAGAATCTGACATCCAAAATATGTGCCTTTTTTTTTTCCTTCTTGAAGTCAAAACCCCTGCAGTATAAATCCTTTTTAAATGAAGAAAGCAGGGCCAGAAGGAATGAAGCATTTTTGGTCCCTCTCCAAAACAGAGAGATAGCACTGAAGCAGGAAGTGGATGATTTAAATATCCACTCGGCATCTTGGCAACATATTTATGTTTAAGAGACTTAAGGTTAAAAGGTTTTAGTCTGGCCTGGGAACGCTCTATCTTCCTCCTGGATTTAGAGCTTTGGGAAAACTTTTAAGTGCTGAGCAAATATTTGAAATTAGCTATTTTTCTGAGCCCGAACTGTGACCAAGAATGCCATGGGGCTGTGCTTCTGATGTGCACCATGCCATCCTTCCTCTTCCGATTCTTAGGATTATCTCCGGCAATATGGCTCGATGTGGTCAGAAGCCATTGTTTTCTTTTCCGCGAAGGAAGAAGAATGCCACCCCAGTTCTCATAATGGATTTTCCTGGAGTGGGAATGACACAGAGCATGTGAGCCCAGTGCAAGTGGAGAGTCAGTTGATTATGCATGTGCTATAGTTCCCTGGGACTCCTGAGGGGCCCCATGTTTACGACTAGAAAGGAACCATGGTAGAAGTGTTTACACGGGGAAATCTGACCTTCCTTCCTCTTCTTCTTCCACCAGAGTTGAAAGCTTACTGTTTGTTATATAATCTACCATCACACCACTGGAAAGTGTCAAAAATGAACTTAAGGTTTTTGATCTAATAGAATGGAAGAATAAAGTTTCAATGAACTAAACTCAAGAAAAATATAGAAGAATGGACAAAGGTTGTCTAGTTTAGTTTTATTATTATTATTTTTTTAAATGTGTAGCCCAGGCTGGCCTCAAACTTGTGATCCTCCTGCCTCTGCCTCCTACAGCAAATCCTACTGGTGTGTGCCACCACAACCAGCTTAGTTTTAAACACTATATTTGATGTGACATTTAGACATCTGATTGGGTTTATTAAAAAGGCATTTTGGAGAGAAGTTCTGATAAAGATACATGCCAAGAGATAAGATGGGCTCAAAGTAATGGGTGTGATGGATGAGTCCTGTTTTGGGGTCATTTTTAAGGTCCTCCACATCAGCGTAAAAACTAGAAACTAGCAAAAGAAACCAAGTGTAGGTAGGAAGAGAATCAAGAGAGTATGGTGTCCTAGAAGCCATGTGAAGAAAAAACTGCCCAAAGGAGGAACTGAATTGTATAACAAGCTAATAGATTAGATAAGACAAGAGATGAGAATTGATCACTGAGTTTGACCATGCAGAATACGGATAATCTTGAGATAGTGGAGAAAAGGCGTAACTAACCTGGGATGAAGAGGTGGTAGGCAGGGAAGAAACTGAGACAGACAATCCTTTGAGAACTTCTGTTGAAAGAATGGAGGCTTGTAAAAACAGCTAGAAGTCATATGGCCTCATGCAGATCTTCTCTTTTCTTAAGATGAAACCGATTTTGCCGTGCCCATACAATGATGGGAATAATCCAGTAGAGAAAGATGAATTCACAATATTAAGGAGAAGTGGTGATTGCAAGAGCAATGGCCTTGGGGGTGTGAGAGAGGAAGCCTAGAACTTAAGAGGAGGCATTGACTTTGGAGAGCAGAGAACAAAGTAGGCCTTATTTCAGGAAGGCAAATTGTCAGGATTCAGCGGAGGGAGACTGGGGAGTGAGGGGGTGACTGCCTCCATTTTCTAGGGGGAAGGGGAAAGAAATTTGTTATCTGGGAAGGAAAGGAACTGATATTTAGAGAGTTTTAAGAGAGCAGAGGAAGTTTGAATTTGGACACCAGAACAAAAATGCCAGGTAATCCTAACATTAGTGGTAATGAAGTTGAAGTAACAGCAGTCAATGGACATGTGTACTTTCTCCCAACTGAGTTCAGCTGCCTGCTTGTGGCTACACAGAACACTGAATTCATCATGGTGAATCATGGGATGTCAGTTGGGAAAGGAGGGTGGGCGGCTGAGGTATGTTGGAAGATAACATCACAGAGCTTAAGAAACAAAGAGGCTGGGAGGGTCACGCAGAGGAATACTGAATTATTGGGAATTATGGCAGAAATAATCTCAAAATAGTTACAAGCAGAGGCCAAGACTATAGAAATGAAGGAAAGTAATTCCAGGATGGGCAAGCGGCTGAAGCAAGGAGGAACAGTGAATAGTCTTGCTAGGAAGGAGTGATGGATGAAAAGGGCAGCTGGGGAATGAGGAGGATGCTTCCTCCACCACCAGGCCAGCTCGGATGCAAAGACTATGATGTCAGAAGAGCTTCTGAGGGGAAGAACAAAGCGTGATGGGAAGAGTCACACAAGAGTTTGAAATACAGTACTTGCCCGATGGCTGCCTCCCAGGGCAGCCAGGAAGGGCATGCAGATCCTCTGAGGCAGGGGTAAACAGGTACTGCAAACAGGTACTCTTTGGAGTCCCGAAAGACCCAGAGTGCCATGTGGATCTGTGGTTCTCAACCCATGGGTCGTGACCCCATAGGGGTCCCCTAAGACCATCTGCATATCAGATTATGATTCATAACAGCAGCAAAATTACAGTTATGAAGTAGCAATAAAAACGATTTCATGGTTAGGGGTCACCACAACACGAGGAACTGTATTAAAGGGTCCCAGCATCAGGAGGATTGAGAAGCACCCATGTAGACAGTCCTGATGGCCTCTCCATCCGTCTGACCATGGCAGTGAGACTTGCACAGTTGCAAAGGAAGGAAGAAATAAAAAAATTCTTTTCAGAGCACAGCCTGCTGGGGCTCCCCCCCCCCCCCCGACAGCCCCCCCCTCCCGTTCCCCTGAGGACTGAGTTTAAGCCTGTGAAAGAGTTGTTTACTGAAAGTACCCCTAAATCCTTTGGATAATTGCTCCCTTTCCAGACTTGCCTTATCATTGTTTTTCAGTCTTACTAACACAAGTTGAAGTTCACTTTGCTCAGGTCTATGTCTCTCATTCTAGCATTCTTCTGGTCTTTGGAATAAGGCAACAGGAATGAGTGAATGAATTAATCAAGGTTCAGGTGAATAAAAAAACCCCAAGCATTGGGGGGCAGGGAGAATGAATTAGGAACACAAGAAACTGCTTCTACCCCCATTCAGGTCCCTTCCCAGCAGACTTCTCTCTATTGCCTCTTGTACTTTCCTTCCTTTTTTCCTTCCTCCCTCCCTCTCTCCTTCCCTCCCTTCCCTTTCTTTCTTTCTTTCTTCCTTCCTTCCTTCCTTCCTTTCTCTCTCTTTCTCTCTCTCTCTCTCTTTCTTTCTTTCCTTAAGACAGGGTCTCATGTATTTCAGGGATGTCCTTGAAGTTGCTCTATAGTCAGGGATGCCTTGAATTCCTGATTCTCCTGCCTCTGCATCCCAAGTGGTAAGATTATAGGTATAAGTCACTCCACCTAGTCTTTCTGAATTCTTGACTCCTACCTATTGCCTCACACCAACCCTTTGTCTTCTGTTTTTCTGACTGGCAAGGAGAGGTGACTGCAGTGTCTAAGCCTTCAGAGCTGAGACACCTCACTACTCAACCAACTTTGAGAGACTAGAGATTACATGAAAGCTTTGCCTCTCTATTGCCTCTTGTACTGGTTGTTTTCAGAACAAGCTCTGGTGAGCTATTACCCAGGGAGCATATTGGTGATCAAAATTATTTCCTGCTTCTTCTTTTCCACCTGAGGCAACCAGTGCTCATCATCATTGTTAACCTTTAGATACATTTAGTTAAATACAGTATCTTGTAAGAGAATAGTATTCCAATTACCTTCAACTTGAGATCTTCAGAACAGAATAAGATGGCCAGCCAAATTTAGGAATTTGAGATGGCTGACACCTGAGATTTATAAAAAAGGTTTAAGTTTTATATGTTAAATATTGGTCTTTTTAGAATGCTATTGATTGATTTATTGATTGATTGATTGATTTATTATGTTGCAGTGGCCTAAGAGATTATAGAGCAGAGAAAAGCTGGTAACTGAGTGTTTGAATCTGAATGGAGATAGATGTCCATGCATAAAATGATAAAAAAGAAGATACATCATTAAGTGGCAGAAGATAGAGGGCATTAAATAGAAGCTGTAGAACTTATTGGAGGTCATGGAGTTTTAGCTAGACCTTGAAAATAAGGTAAACACAGAAGAGGATAAACATATTTGGACGAAGGCATTTGTTCTAAATGCCAGCTGTAAGAGTGTGTTAGTCAGCTTTTCATTATCGTAATGCAAAGACTGCCCCAGGCTACTTCAGAGACGGGCATTTCAGAGAATCAAGGGCATGGTGTCTTCATAACTCAGTTCTGGAAATGTCTCCATGGTGAATGGCAGATGGCAATGGTGGAAATTACTGTTGGCCAGATAGTCACATCTTGAGCTAAGCAGAGAGAACTGGGTAGATAACACCTAGGTTCCCAAATCTGAAGTCTTTAACTCTTCATAGTTCCTCAGTTTGCCCTATGACTGCTCCTGGCCTTTATACTTTATCTTCAGTTTTGTCTTGGCTGCACTTTTCATTTCTTTTTCCGCAGAAAGAAATGGTCATGACCTTGTGGTGAACGTGGGTTAGCTGGAGTACTTGGGGCAGATCAATGCCCCTTAGCTATATCCATACTGTGTCTAGGCATGTAATGCATAGAATCCTTAGCCTTTGAGCTGTAACTTTTGCTCGTCTCCGTGAATGAAGGGATCAGATTCTAACACATGTAGTTATGGTTGGTATTTAGACTGTGCATAGTGTCTCTGAAGCCAATATCAGTTTGCTTCTATGTGTGTGAGACAGAGCAAGCAAGAAGGAATGAGACCGGGGCAAGTTATATATGTTGCCTCCTCAGATGGTTCTCAAGTAGAACTTCTCTTTCTTTCCCAGTGCTAATGTTACTCTCAGAGGAGTTTCCTGTCATTGTTTCTAGGCAAGAAACATTCTCACTGGGATTTCAGTACGCACCATTCTTGCCTTATGAATATTTACTAAGCATAGCTTTGTCTGTATACATACTATATATATATGCACACTATGATACTAATCACCTTTCTGAAGTCTCACTCTTGAGCATTAGGTGTTGTATTCAGCTTATAACCACCAGCAATGATTTTAGAATGAGCAGCTAGGTAATGTCTTCACAGAAACTGGATTGGAGGCATAAGCATCACCATTTCCTAGACATCTGAGGGTTAAAGTAGTGGTTCTCAACCTTTCTGATGCCGTGACCCTTCAACACAGCTCCTCATGTTGTGGTGACCCCCAACCATAAAAGTATTTTTGTTGCTGCTTCATAACTGTAATTTTGCTACTGTTATGAATTGTAATGTAAGTACCTGTGTTTTCGGATGGTCTTAGGCGACCCCCTTGAAAGGGTTGTTTGGCCCAAAGGGGTCATGACCCACAGGTTGAGAACCACTGGGTCAAAGTGTTGTGTAGCTAAATCTAGTCAGATGTTTCGACTAAATGTATAGGAGACAATGAAAATACAAGTAGCATACTCAGCACAATTCACACGTATGTGGTATTTCAAAAGAACCTGTTACCAAATAAAGCACTTTAAATGCATCTTCCCATAAACATTCTATTAATTTTTATTTTATTAAGGCTTATTTTTATTTTATGTGCATGAGTGTTTTGTCTGCATGTATGTATGTGCATCATGCGTGTGCAATGCCTTTAGAGCTCAGAAAAAGGCATCAGATCTCCCAGAAGAAGAGTTAGAGATGGTTGTGAGCCACTATGTGGGTGCTTAGAACCAAACAGGGTCCTCTGCAAGGGTAGCACGTGCTCTAAACCGCTGAGCCCTCTCTCTATCCCCTAACTCTATTAATTTTAAAAACTGACGTATATTCCTAGTGTACAATGTTAATTACCAAGGATCTTTCCTTTACCATGTGATTGTTTTAGCCGGGGTGGCTTGGTTCTGAACTTACCACCCCTTGACGCCATCCCGAGCGTTCATTTATTGCTGTCTGTTTTCCCTCAGCCTACCCACTAGCTTAGTTGGTTATATAATCTTCTTGTGGTGGGAACTATTCTTTAGCCCTAAATTTCATTTCTCTGGGAAAATAGAAGTACATGTGCACCTCTCTCTCTCTCTTTCTCTCTCTGTCTCTCTCTCTGTCTCTCTCTCTCTCTGTCTCTCTCTGTCTCTGTCTCTGTCTCTCTGTCTCTCTCTCTCTCTCTCTCTCTCTCTGTGTGTGTGTGTGTGTGTGTGTGTGCATGAATGTGTGTGTGTAAATGTCTATCACCTCTAATGCTCTCAAGCAGAGTCAGAATTGTCATGAGTATTTCAGGAGAAATAAAGGTAGGCAGGTTTGCTAGAAGGTTTCTATAAAGCCGTATGTAAAGGTATACATACATATATCCATAGTATGTATATACCCTATCTTGCGGTCTCACTGTGTCACTATGTAGACATTCACCTTCTTGAGCAAGTTAAAAAATGATCTTTTTCTTTATTTGTTCTTCATCACTGGCTTTTTTTTCATTTTTGATGTCTTATTTTGAAATAATTATAGATTAACAGGAAGTTTCAAAAATAGCATAGAAAGGTCCCAAGTACTCCTCATATCCAAGTTTTCCCCAGTGACCACCTCTTACATAACTGTAGTACAATGTCAAGGCTCAGGAGATTCCAATCAGTGCGGTCTAGATCCTTACCCAGACGCCACAGCCTCTCACTAGCACTGCCACTTCAATGGGAAAATACCTGCTTGTTTGTTGCTTATTCTGCACACTTTGCAGAGGCAAACAAAATTATCCTCATAAATCCAGACCTGTTGCAGACAGATCAAAGCCACCGTTCTGCTTGAGGAGGTACACAAAAGCTGGGGGATGAAACCCTCTACTCTGGGGGCAGAGGTCTGGTAACACAAAGTGTTTGAAAGCTTAGTGAGCAGGAATTTTGTGCTCATTCTGTAATGAAGGGACAGAATATATTGTTTTTCCCCCCATATGGGAGGAGCCTGAACAGTCACACGTGTGGAATTTTCCAATTGTGGTTTTTGATACTCTCCTTCAACCCATATAGGTATCCGCTCATCTATAATGAACCCAGACTGAAGCTTTTTCCTCTGTTTTCTTGGCTAACTCTTTTGAATTACATATCCATATTTCATATTCCTCAAAGAAAGAGGCAAGACAAACACACAACACACACACACACACACACACACACACACACACACACACATACCTTGTTATATTATTCTTTTTTCTTACAGTGTTCTGACTACAAAGCAAAATTATTATTATAAAGGAAATAGAATATTTTACTTATCAAGATTTACCTTTCCTTCACAGTGAACTTAGCTTAGGCTAAGATGTACACCATAAATGTGGAAACACTCACTCTCTTCAAGACAAAATGAACTCTGTAGCTAACTTCTAGAATAGATTTAAGACTAATGTGAAGTTTCAACTAGAATGTTGGTCTCAAACTGACACTCTTTCTGCCTTGTAAGTCTCAATGCTGGCCAACCAGAGAAGGAGGGACTCATTTCTGATAATGGAGCCTTTCAGAAAACCTTCTCCTTAAAGCAAAGATGCATTTTTATTCCTGTGCTTCTCTGTTTTTGGAGGGTTCAGTGTTTATTTGGGGGAGGTCTCCGTCAATTATGTAATCAGAAGCAGGCCCCAGACTGCCAGTGATATTCTGGAATGCGTGGTCTACTTCAAAGGAAGCTCCATGTCTCCCTCCCCAGATGAAGCCAATTTTTTTTGTAGAGAAGAACAAGGTAATTAGATTTTCTTTTTCAGAGAAAAAAATTATTTTTAGACTGAATTCAATGGGTCATATTTCTCTGCTCAGTAAAAATCTTGCAATTATCACTATGCTCTGGAAAATGTAACTCAATGACCCACCATTGTGCCAGGGCTGTGGGTCACCACAGAAACAGGTCAGGTGGCAGCTGTGTCCAAGAGGCAGCTGGATGTGGTGTGGACTCGGTGTCTGTGACACATTCTCAGCATGGAGACCAAGCAGTCAATGGTGGCAAGTGCCCACATGCCAACAGTTTTGTTTGTTTATAATAGAAACCTTTAGGAGGGGAGACAGGAAGTTGGGTTCCAGTGTGCGGTAGAGATTTCAGCCATATTTCTTCACTGAGGAAAGTCCAAACTGGCCCCCTTCAAAATGTGCCTTTCATTGAAAGGAGGGAGTAAGTACACAATTCCCTTGTATGCTCTTCGGATTTTGCACAAGGCAAAAGGTCCCAATGACAAGGAATCTGCCCTAGGGCAGGGGCGGGAAGTGGTGTGTGTGGGGGGGGAGATGTTGCAAGGTGAAGCCAGGGACAGAGAATAAATGTCCTGAATTGGAAAGCACACTTTATGTCCCCATGAGTGACACTGTGGGAAGTTACAGTTTCCCTCTCTGTCCTAATGACTTCACTCAGTCAACTCCCATTCTCCCTTCTAGCCTCAGCTTTGATCCTACTTCCTCAGAAATCTCCCTATACTCTTTGACGTAATCCCTTTCCCTGTGCTCCAGTGAGGTTGGAAGCTTCTCCAGAGAAGACTACTAGACAGTATCGTTAGTGATCTTTTTGTATCTTTATCAGAGTGGAAGTTTAACAGGCATGGGGCCATGTCTCTCCTGTTTACAGTTTTATCTTTTTTTGTGTTGTGTCAGGCACACAGCAAATTCTTGATATGTTTGTGTTGCTTTGAGCTAATATCTAGAGCCAAACGAATACCCACATCCATAATGTCTGGAATACCCAGATAACTGGAAAGAGCCTAAGTACTTTTGCACCAGTTTAACCCAGTTCAACAGTAATGAAATCACCACCCCCACCAAGTTTATAAAACTCAGCACCAAGAAGCCATTATGAAGGGCATTGTTGTAGTCTAAGATGGATGCACATAAAACCTCCGGACTTTGAGAAAGGATTAAGATAATCATGAAAATTCGCATTAGCCTGTATGTTCCACCCAGCTGAGACAGTAGATCTAACAAAATCAGGCACATCTTGAAAGCTTGTCAGGTTTATTTCACCTTCCTATTTATATGATTTTCATGAAAACTCAGAAGGAATTTTGAGTTCATGTCTACACAGACGGTGATCAGAAACTTTCAAGGCGTTTTCGCAATGCAAATTTCAATCCGTCCATCCAGCTTTGGGTGGTCTATGCACCCTGCCACAGTCTGCAGTGTCTGATATGACAGGCTTGCATATGTAAGGACCTAAAATCTGTGTGTCTTTAGATCCATTTGCTACCAAATATATTTGTTTACTCAGGAAACCACTTCCATCTTGTCAAAAAGGAGCAGAGGCTGGAGAGATGACTTTGTGGACAAGAGTGCTTGCTATGCAAGCCTGAAGGCCGGAGTAAAAAGTCTAGCATGGCTGAGGGTGCCTGTAGCCCCAGTGATACATGAGACAGAGATAGGTAGATTCTGATAGCTTACTGGCCAGCCAGCCTAGCCAATGTGGAGAGTTTCTGGGTCAGTGAGAGATCCTGTCTTAGAGGAATAAGGTGGAAAACAATTGAGGAAGATGCCCAGTGTCCTCCTCTGGCTTCTGTATGTGCATACTTCTGTACAAGCAACCACATATCCATATGCATACACCAAATATATACCACACACATGGGGGTGGGGGTGGGGGCAGGGGGCAATGATATCTAGGAGAAATGTGTCATACATAAAAGTACACAGAACATTTTGTTTGTTTGACTATTAGTTTGTCTTTTTGAGACAGGGTTTCTCTGTGTAGTTTTGGAGCCTAACCTAGATCTTGCTCTGTAGACCAGGCTGGCCTTGAACTCACAGAAATCCACCTAGCTCTGCCTCCCGAGTGCTGGGATTAAAGGCAAGTACCACTACCACCAGGTCATAGAATATATTTAATCTCCCAGACCAGAACAAAAGTGCTTCCAGCCTAAGAGCTGCTGGCAGAAACATGAGCATCTATGTACTGGTGAACATATCCAGGTGCCATATTTAAAGAAATGGAATAGTTCAAGGAGAAAGCTCATCTTCCCTGCCTTTGACCCTGAGCCACTAAGAAGGTTGAGATGCTCTGAAAACATACTTTGTACCTAGAGTTTTTCTCTCTGGGTCCCACTAAGCTCCGGCAGTCCCGTAGCCCACTTATAAAATAAACATACAGACACTTTTATGTTATTTAAACTGCTTGGCCATTAGCTCAGGCCTACCATTGTCTAGCTCTTATTCTTATACTTGACCCATTTCTGTTAATCTGTATGTCGCCACATGTTCCGTGGCTTTACCTGCTGCCTTTACATGATGATCCCTGGATGGCAGGCTGGAGTCTCCTCCTCTCCGCCTTCCTGTTCTCTCAATTCTCCTCTCTGCTAGTCCCGCCTATACTTCCTGCCTGGCTACTGGCCAATCAGTGTTTTATTTATCAATCAATCATCCACAGCACTGCACCTTTGGAAATCTCATTTAAAATGAGATTCCCCTCATAAACACAAGGAGCCCAGAGTTGCCCAATTAGAAAAAGGTTCTATGTGTTTGTTTGAAACACCAGCCAAAGATTTTGCCTGGGGTGGGGAGCAGGCCATACCACTGGATGGGGAAGAATTTCAGAAAGTGCTGAATTCAAAATACACATTCATAGTTTCACTATTTTCAAATTTTTGAAAGAAGGCTAATTAATGTACCCATATGGACACTGAGCTGCATTTCTCAGGGGAGGAAAAAATTAAGTGGAAATGAGGAGCTACAGTAGCCTGTGGAAGGGGAGAGATGAGATGCAAATCGTTTATTCATTTTTTTTGTCGCCAGGATACAGTTATTTTCCATTAAATTTAGACTTGTTTTATAATTAATTGATTTAAATATAAAACTTAAGCAACCTCTATACTTCTGGCTGTAAATGTAAATGCTATAGCATATTCTTTGACAGTATAAAATATTAGTAACATGAGTTTTAAATAAGGAAGACAGGAATAGTAGGAAAAACATGTGCACCCATATCCCTGTAAGTTATAGAAGGAATTCAGATAATATCTAAAGGCAATATCTGCAACTAATACATCAGCAAAAACTTCTTTAAATTTTTTCATAATTTTAACCTAAAAAAAAATTTCTTGTTGTAAAGAAACATCTATCTTAACATCTATCTTAAGTTTTGTAACTTCTTCTTCTTCTTCTTCTTCTTCTTCTGCCTCCATTTTCTAGGGGGAAGGGGAAAGAAATTTGTTATCTGGG
>CABHPP010118086.1:0-13799 GCA_902168425.1 Peromyscus attwateri | reverse complement strand
TTCTTCTTCTTCTTCTTCTTCTTCTTCTTCTTCTTCTTCTTCTTCTTTTTTGGTTTTTCGAGACAGGGTTTCTCTGTGTAGTTTTGGTGCCTGTCCTGGATCTCGCTTTGTAGACCAGGCTGGCCTCGGACTCACAGAAATCCGCCTAGCTCTGCCTCCTGAGTGCTGGGATTAAAGGTGTGCACTACCATTGCCCAGCCAAGTTTTGTAACTTCTAAGCTCTTTGTTATATAATTGTAACTAATAGTTCCCAATTAAACTATTTTGATTTACCCATCTATTCTATATATTCAGAATTTCACTCACCAAATATTAACAAAAATTCCTTATGAACATGGATATAAGTAATTTTATAAATGGTCTTTGTATTCTTTAGATGTGCCCACATATTTTTGTAGAAGAGATGGATGCTTATTTTAGCAATTAATTCTTGTAAAAGAACTGGGAAACTGCAGCACACTACTCTCCTGTTGGTCAAATGGGAATTATAGACTATAGCTTAAGGTATCAATTGAAAAATGCAGACCATGCCCCAAAACTAACTGTGTGGCACTCGCTGATTCTTGTTGGAAACATTGCTGGTCTTCGGTCAACACTTTATTACTTAGAGCATAGTTCCTGCTAAATTAAAGTTCTATGCTAAAAGAAAGTTAGAAAGGTTTAGATTTTAGAATTTTCTCTTTGATAAGGTACCAATAGCTCTCTTATGTCAGTGGCTCAGCCTCAGATGGGATTTACTTATACCAGGAAATAGAGTTCTCTTTGCTTTATGGTGGCAACCAGCTTGCTTGGTAAGTTATGATGGAAAAATAGGATGAGGGAGACTTTCTAGAATTTTTCGGATCCTGTCTCTGAACGTGAATCGATCAGCTAAACTGTCACACCTGTTGCCCATTGGAGTATAAGTAACACAGTTGGTTACTGACCCAAGTTTTATTATGCAGTTGAAAGTCAAAACAGAGTGGATTTTCAGAAGAAATCTGACAAAATGTAAAGTTCTGTAAAAATTGTGTTAAAATAACGTGGAAATATTAAGTTGCCTAGCAGAGTCCCAGAATGTCGTATGCTAGTTCAGTACTTGTTGGATGTGTGGGTAACACTCACCATAAATAATCTAAGATGTTGAGACTTCCTTGTAAAAATATTCCAGGTTTCTAAGACATCTCATTGGAGCACTTCCTTTTCAAATTTCCCTACTCCAAGTCCCAAAACAATTTGTTCTACTTCATTTGGAAAGACGTAGGTAGACTTTTGCATGTCCCACGCTTCACTGTCCCTGCTGTAAGATACTTGCCTGTTTGTCTGTTACTAATATAGATGGTATGTTTTATTGGAAGCACAAATTATGCCTTAATTTCCCTTTGATTCCCTGCCTCTCTCTGCTGACTATAGTACTCCATCCGTGGGTGCTCTGAACTCAACACTTGTAGGACTGCCTTGCAATGAAATTGATGGGTGAGTCCATAGAAAACTGATTTCCCATACATTACTCTGTCCACTCCAACTGTCCCCTCTTCTACTGTCCTTCAAATGCCAGAGCTGCTGGAAGCTTGAGGAAATGTTGTTTTAGCCTTCTCTGATAGATACATAGACATCGTCCCCAGAGAAAGGTGTCTACAAGACCAAAACCAAGCAAGTACCTGAAGCCCTAAGAGCTCAATAGGACCACTAAAATATCTAGATACTGACTGCCCTACTGGTTCATTTTCACCTCAGGGCAGCAAACGTTCAAGCACCATCAAAAATCCAGCCATTTGAATGTCTGATTCTGAAGAGCCAAATACTGGGTGTCATGTCATCCACAGGACTCTGAACTTGCCCCCTCTTATTCCAGATGGCCTCAGCAACAGATAAAGCGTGGAGACTTTCCCACGTTTTACATGGTGCCTGGTGTTGTAGACGTCAGCTTTTGTGCTGTTCCTTTTTGCCCCCTCGCTCTTGCCTGGATCTCATTAAGAACCATTAGTGATGTTATACTAACCCTATGGAATCTTAAACATGCTTTTTAAAATCCTGTGGAATAAAGATGTCCCCTACCAAACCCAAAATGCAGTGGGAATAGAAAAAGTTACATTTCTTTAAGAAAAAAATGACTCATTTCATAGTTTCCAAACTGTTTTGACTGAAGTCTCTCAAAATAAACTGTCTTCAATAGGCACCCTTTGATGTCTGACTCTGAAAAAAATCATTTCTCAAAGATACATTTCAATCCTTTTTGGGTGTTCAGATATTTCTTTTGTACAGAGTAACTCATTTTATTTCAACCAGTGAATGACATGATATTAAATAGCCATCTGACTAGGAGAGAAAAGTATGCTTGAAGTGGTCTTAACTCCTACATAAACCAAATATAAAGAACATGCCATGTGACTAAAATTACCACAAAAATAGAATCTCCACAACATTACCAGAAGAGGGATTTGGTCCATTAAAGATAACAAAACAGTTTAAATGTCACGAAAGTAGAAGATTAGGACGGCAGTTAAGCTTCCTAATGATATTTTTGATTCATATGCTATTTCCTAGGTTAGGCAACATTTTTAATTTTTCACAGTCTCAAACCTTAATCTTGGAAGGGTAATTCAAGTTTGAGAGCTCCCAGACGGCAATTTGTTTGGAGTGGCAATTTGCCGTTGACTTGCCTCTGGGCTCTTTCGTACTCTTCCAGCTAGGGGACTGAAAGGTAGCCATTTATTAAGTCCAGGTCTACACAAGACCATTGAAACAAAGGATTTTTCAATCAAATCTTTTTTTCTCTTTAAAGTATAAACCAGGTTTTTTCAGTTGATGGGTTTTTAAAAAGACATCATTTGTTTCTGTTCAAACAACAATGAATGAAATTATAGAACTGAGCAACCTTTTTTTTTTTTTAGGTGAGAATTTCCCCTTGGAGGGGCAGAAGAGAAGATTAAGATTTAAATTCTAGTCGTAACCCTAATGTTTATCTGATGCTTACCCAGTTTCTTAACTTCTCCGAATTCAATTTCTTCATCTACAAAGTGGAGGGAAAAAAGAAAACCCCACTCACCCCGCGACTTGTTGGAACATTAAGTAGGAGATGCCGTGACTCAGGCACCCTTGGCCCGTGATAACTGTGAATTTCTAGTCTCGGGTCTTTGTTTCTTTCCCTTTCTTCTGCAGTGGTCACTCCTCCATGAAAACACAAGAGCGATGCTTCCCTGGGTCAGATCTGAAGCCATGATGAAGAGACTGTGGCTGGAACTGGTGTTTATTTGTCCCTGAGATCCTAAAGCCCCATTTCTTTCCATTTCCTGTGACCACCCCACCCCATCCCACCCCCCACACAAATGCCTCTAGATTCTCCCAGAACTAGGTATATTTTAAGCCTGGTACCAGCATTTAAAGTAACTTATCCTGAGTGTTTAAAACCCACAATGTGAAAAATGTTCTACTGTTGTTTGACTTGAAGCTATCACTTCGAAACATGGAGATTTAAAGGAAGTGGGGAGGAGTGGGTATTCGGGAGACAAGCTTAAGAGAGGAAGTGGATGAACTAAAACACTTCCGGGAGACTCGAACTTGAGCTCCAGCTCTCTCCTTCTCGAATTTACCATTGTTCTGGAGAGATTCCTTGCTTATGTTGAAGCAGATCTGCTTTGTTAAATTGTTAAGTTTGCGAGAAGCTTCAGTTTGCATCTATTTCTTCAGAAAGTTTATTCTAATAAGTGATTATAGTGCCTGGGGTCTTTGGTGGCTACAGAATATCTAACAATTAAAGAGAGAGATGGAAATTCATATTTCCCCTCTGTGTAAAGGTATTTTCATAATCTAACATTCATGTTTATAGGAGATATATATATATATATATATATATACACACACACACATACATATACATGTATATATCGTTTTGGAAAAATATGAAGATTTCCTTTCCATTGAAGTCATTTAGGGCTGACTGTTGGTGTGTACAATTTATAAAATTGTATTTGGTTATGCAATGAATGTACAGGCTACCAACCACACAACAACCTGAGGTCATTTTATACTCAAAATAAAAAAATTGCCTTGGCCCTTCCCATAGATTAATCTCTGAAGTGATTTATTGGTCATTAATAACTCAGTGTTTAGACAGAGGTCAGAGGTCAGGGTGCTGCAGCCAAGAGAGGAGCCGTCTCCTGAATGAGCTGAGGAGGCTGAGGTCTGCTGGGGAGAAATAAACGCACAGTTCTAGATCCCGCACACGCCTCTGCTACCTCCTTCTCCACAGTGTCACTGTTAGCACCCTGACTCAGGTTCCAAACATCTCCACACTAAACTCTGCACCTCTGGTTGAGCGCCATTGCATTCTGTATCCCCAAACTTTCAGTTTCTATTATCTGCTCCAGAGTAGAGTGCAAAAGTGACATCCAAGGACACAGTCAGTACCCCTCTCCTCCCAGCCCCGACTCCCAGGCATTTCCTGACCACAGCTCACCTGAACTTGGCCATGTTTCTCTTCAGTTGGCTTTGCTCTTCCATGTGTCTAAAATAGCCTCACTCCTCTCCGATCATCACCTGGATTTTAGCGTGTGAAGCCTCAGTCTTCCTTTTGAGGCTTTCCTGAGTACTCTACCTAATCAAAAAGAGCTGAGATTGCTGACCCACTCCGCAGTCCCTAACATTTGAAGAGGATCAAGTGACCTAGAGTTTATGACTCGCCCAAGGTTACATGTTAGGTTAGTAGTGTCACCAAGACTTAAAATTGAGGTCTTGTAACCCACATACTTTCCATACATAGCAACTGTTGTCTAAACCATCCAAGCAGCAGACATTGTTCCTGTGATAATATTCATAAATATTCAACCCAGAAATGCCTGAGTTATTCCTGGATGGCTCTTTCCTTTCAGATGCAAATAAAAATGGTGGCAGGATCTCCACCTTAGTATTTCTAAGTACCCAAGAAAGAAAAAGTAGTGAGATGCCTCATGTCTTCCTGACACATCCTGTTCCAAATTTCTGTCACTTTCCTCGTAGTCTCAGTTTTATCCTAAGACTAGAAAAGTACTTTTTCCTTCATTCCTACAAAGCCACTGCTGTTGACAGATTTTGATGGATGGCTTGGGGTGATCACGGGACAGAGCAATGCAGCCCAGGCTGGATCACAGCTTAAAATTGTTACTTCAGCTCCTCACCTTACTTCTTTCCAAGGTGATTTGTGGGATAGCTGGAGCCACGCATCCTCACAGCCCAGCATAAGGTCAATGTGTTTACTGTACATTTTTTCACTTTGAAAATTAATATAGCATCACTGTGCAAAATGGCTTGAAGTTGGGAAGAGGGTAGAAACAGAAAATGGGCATCGATGGCATGGCTGAGCCTTTTCCTGTCAGGCACCACTCTGGCCGTTAATATCACTTAATTCTCACCACAGTCGTGCCAGGTAGATCTTTTCTACTTTTCTTTTAGTCTCTCAGCTGGCAAGTGACAGATCCAGAATTCAAACTTAGAACTCTCTGACCCTAAGGTCCCTAAAGTGCCTAGCAAGATGACCATGCCAATGGTCTTTGTAGAAGAATATTGAAGAAAGACAGAAACAACGTGGGAAAGGCAGCCACAGCCTCTGACCAAGGCAGCCCAGATAGAATTCTCCTACTCGGGGATACTCGGTTGTACCCACGGTGAGAGAGGGGATATTTCAGAGCACACTGAGGTTTCAAGTCCCTAGAGCATGGCAGTAAGAATTGTCAAGGAGAGACACTAAGGAGCTAGTGGGAGGGGATGGCTTAGGCCATGATGGGCCGAGGTACTGAATGGGTGTGAGACTTTCCTTTCATCTCTACTGCTCCAAGCTATTCGACTTTTACATAAACTCCGAGGATGCTCCCACCTAAGCGAGCTGGGCATCCTCCAGTCACTTGGTTTTTATAACCCAAGAAGGGCAACGTGTTCCTTAGACTCTCACCGAGAGCTTTCTGGAAAGCTTTTATTTATTCCTCTTGCCCATGAGTGGGCATGGGGGCAGGTGTCTGGTTTTTGTTACAGGGTAGAAGAGCCATTACACCTTCACTCATGTGGAGGAAGAAATGCTGAGTGTGAACTAAGATCACATCACATCTAAACAGAGGACTGTGTGGCACTTTTCTTGCTCAAAAGTTGTTAAGTGTGGCAATCCTTGCTCTGCTCCAGCCAGACATTTTCTTAGCCATATTAGGTTATATGGACATAAGCCAGCTTCGTGGCTGATGTACGCGTAGGACTTCTGACTTTTTTTTTTTTAGAACTTTTTTTTTTTTTACTGGTTGAAAAGGAATGGAGACAAATGTGGCTCAGAGCAGATCTTGAAATGTGGCTGGAAATGAAAACTCTCTGATGTGAAAAGAATTAGATGGAGGAGCTGAGAGCGGTATCCGATTTTTTAAGATGAGAGGCATGGAGAAAAGTGGATATATTTGTCTCCTATGGAAAGGATGGAACAATGTATTAGAAGCTTAGCCAAACCTAGTACAGTTAGAAGAGAGGACATTAGGAAAAGATCATACCCACTAAGCTCAAAATTCTCTTATCGCCTAGTCTCCAGGGCTAGAAAACCAGTGTGAGTTCTGCATCCGAGACATTCTGAGTGATTGGAGACCCACTAACCAGTGATTAGACTGCAGCTAACCTCATTGTCTGTCCAAGGGGGATGATGCGCCATCTCTTGTTGGGTACTTCTGAGAATCAAAGGAGATAATGCTTGGTTTCAACAATTTCAGTGAAAGCATGTTGACATGCCTCCCATCCCGTCCTGTCCAAGCTACAAGTTGTAACAGCAGAGAAAATAGCTTTCAGGTTTTACCCCTAGCTGCCTTTCGTACTTTCCACATTCTGCTTTGACAGCTAATAAATATTCATCCGTCTACACCATGTGTTGACTACTTAGCAAGTGCCAGGATCTTAATGATTATCTTGTTTGCACATAGATGATCAACCCATGAAGTCTCCCATTGTCTTATCAGAAAGTCTTTAGAAATAAGTTGACAATAGCCATTCATTCATTCCATATATGTGCATTTTTTGAATGACTACTATGAATAGTTATATGGCAGGCATCTGCAAAATACTGAAGAATCAGTAATAAGTAAACCAGACACATCCTTTAGAGCTTTCAGTCTTGTGGAACAAAGCAAAACAAAACAAAAACAGGTATGGTTTGAAATGTCCCCTACAGGCTTACATGTTTGAATAACTGAGAAGTGGTGGAGGCTTTGGGACAGAAGACCTAACTAGCGGATGTAGATCACCAGGGGCACCCTGAAGGGTTTTTAGCCCAGCCATCATTCTGGTCCTCTCTCTGCTTCCTGATTTGCTCAAGAGGTGAGAAGTAACAGCTGCAAGCTCTCCACCTTGGGCCAAGGTGCTCCACCAGCCTTTCTGTGCCCCGCTGGTACATGTCACCTCAAACCATGAGCCAAAATATAGCCTTCCCCTTCAAGTTCCTTCTGCAGATGTTTGTCCCAACAATGAGAAAAGCAATGGCGAACATGAGCATCACTGTCATTTTTGATTATCCATGAGGACAAGTGATGAGTCCTGGAAGAGAGAATAACACTGAGATTAAACCTTGAGAATCCATATATCTATGGCTGCAATATTTAGTTTACTATGTTCTGGTGATAGGTGTATAGAATTCTTAAACCTTTATCACTGGTCTTGTGACAGTGCTTGAACACAAAAATTAGTGTTTTCTGGGCGTTACATTTCCTATTCAAAGGTTGTTAGTAGACTTGTGGACCTCGTGGATCTAAAGGTTAAGATTATACAAATAATATGTATGTGATTCTCATCAGGTAGTGTTGGGGAGATGGTTTCTATCTTAAAGGACACCATGCCCCAAGCTGTGTGGTCTAGAAGAGGTGGATCCATGCAAGACATTGAGGGAGCTAATGTAACTAGGTCACAACTGAACAGCACCTGAGGAAGCAGATAGGTAGGCAGAGCTAGGTAATAACTAACCTAACAGGTCATAGGTCACAGGGAAGGTTCAGATCTGAAGTCTGAATGCACTGTGAAACTAGTGAAATGTTTTAAGCAGGGCAGTTGATGTGACTGGGTGAATGTTTTTTACAAAGGTAATTGTTTACAGATGGTCAGAAAATTAGAACGGAGACCTGTTAGGAGGCTCCTGGAATGGCTAATAGAGAATGATGGTGGCTTGGATTACAGTGGATGCAATGGTGATGAAGATAAATGGACCATTTCAAGCTGATATCCTAAAAGGAGAATCATGAGCCTTTAGTCATTCACTGTAGGAGGCGTGCTGGGGACAGGGTGTCGAGGAAGAAGGAAGTGTCTGGGAAGGCTCCCATGTCCAGAGCCTGAGCAGCCAGATGAATGTCGGTGCCGTTCGCCGAGATGAGAAGAACACGGGACCATGTTCAGTTGTCTTCTACTTCCTTCGAGAAGAGGGGGCCGTGACAGAGGGTTGTGAGTTGCAGAGAAGAGCAGGCATATAAAGCCTGATCTTTGTCTTTTGGTTTAAAACCACTGCTGACACTTTCTTTTGTTTGTTTGGATTTGTTGTTGTTGTTGTTGTCTGAGACAGGGCTTTTCTGTGTAGCTTTGGAGCCTGTCCTGGAACTTGTTCTATAGACCAGGCTGGCCTCGAACTCACAGAGATACGCCTGCCTCTGCTTCCTGAGTGCTGGGATTAAAGGCGTGTGCCACCATTGCCAGCCCATTGATACTTTCTTAAGAGGCTTTCAAAACAGGGGCTCTGCTGTGATGCTCTGAACCATTGCACACCCAAAACTTATTCTCTGCCCTCTCCCCTCTGTGTGCCTACACACAGAGTGCTTGGCTTTAATCACTTAATCTGCTACGTTTTAAAATCATCTCAGTTTTAAGAACTGAGTCTTTTTGTTTTGGCTATCTGTAGCACGAAATAATATCTATTGTCTACAACAAGTTGGATATTTTTCAAAGTAACTAGAGAGAGCAAAAACTCCAACACATGGAAATGATTGATGTTTCAGGAGCTAGAAGAGCTTGGTACCTGATTATATGATTATATACTGTGTATATCAAATTATCATACTTTGTACTATACATGTGTATAAACATGATATCTCAATGAAAAAGTATGAAAACATAGATCCTGAGAATAAGACAGTTAACACAAGAGTAAAGGAATAGATGTATGTATAGTCAATGAAAGAAAAATTCTGAAATAAACCTACTAAGTTAGAAAAATGAAGGTTTTTTTAAAGTTAAGTTTTTAAAGGCAACTTACCCCCTATCCTCTCCCACACCCCCTTGAAACTTCTATATTCTTGTTAGTGAATGGGTGATACCAGAAGCCTTTGCTATTTTTTCTTGCTATTACTTGTTCTAACTCAATGCCAAAGGTTTGGGAGGCATCACAATTAATGTTCTAACCCCCTCTAGTTGTCTATTTGGAAATAGAAAGAATTTACAGAAAGAAACATGATCAGTTAGAACCTCAAGAGAGTCACTGTTAGAACACACTGCTGTGTTGAACCACCCAAAAAGCAATAGATTTACTAATAAAGAGTTATATATAAAGAAATGCATAAAACATTACTACAATAGCCTAAGCCTGAGATATTCTCAGTGCCTAGCAGTAGAGGAAAGGGGACATGAAGCATGAATGTGTTAAACATGCTAGTGAATGGCCTAGGAAAAACATCTATGAGGAGAGCTGAAGGGCTTAATATAGAACATGTAAAATTTGACTTTAAACAGAATTACTTCCTACACATATGCCTGCACACTGTGAGTTTTCCATAATGAGATGCATATTTATATATTTTCTATAATAAAATATATACCTTTGTCATATTCAGAGATAGATAGGGCCATACAGATCTGATTCTTGCAACCTTTTTTCAGTAGTGAAATAGAAAGGAGTCTTGAAAGAATGTCAGTTATTTATTCCATCAAGAGTGAATCCCTGAGCTAGGCATGTAACTCAACTGGTAGCGTGCTTGATGCACGAAGCCTTGGGTTCCATCTCCAATGCTCTATGAACATGGGGTGATAGTATACACCTACAATCCCAGCACTCAGAAAGTGGAGTCGAAGTGTTGTAGAATAGCATTTTAAGATGTGTTCCATTTGTGTATGCTGTGGAACATCGGTTTAATGATCCAAAGTTGTATTGCATTCTCTCATGTTGCATTTATGTAACTCTGTGAAGCTGTTTTACTGTGGCTGTCTAAAACACCTGATGGTCTAATAAAGAGCTGAACAGACAACAGCAAGGCAGGAAAAAGGATAGGTGAGACTGGCAGGAAGAGAATAAGGAGGAGAAAAATCTGGGAAGAGAGCATCAGGGATCGAGAAAGAGGAGAGGAAGACTCCAGGGGTCAGCTACTCAGCTACACAGCAAGCCATGGAGAAAGACATAAAGAAAGGTATACAGAAATAGAGAAAGATAAAATCCTAGAGGCAAAAGGTAGACAGGCTAATTTAAGTAAGGAAAGCTGGCTAGAAACAAGCCAAGCTAAGGCCAGGCATTTATAGTAAGAATAAGCCTCCATGTGTATTTATTTGGGAGCTGGGTGATTCTCCCCACCATCCCCAAAAGAGCCAAAGAGTAAAAGAGTTTAAAAAAAACTGCAGTAAAGGGTCTTGAATTCAAGGTCATCCTAGTCCAAAAGTCCAAAGCTAGCCTGTGCTATATGAGACACTGTGTCAAAAAAAAAAAATGCCAGGTGGCAGTGGTGCACACCTTTAATCCCAGCACTCGGGAGTCAGAGCCAGGTGGATCTCTGTGAATTCGAGGCCAGCCTGGTCTACAAAGTGAGATCCAGGACAGGCACCAAAACTACACAAAGAAACCCTGTCTCAAAAAACCAACCCCCCCCCCAAAAAAAACCAATTAATTATTAACTACTGTGTGAGTTACCTGGAGATATAAAGCTGCATGCAGATGTGATTAGTCATGCATGGACGTTACGTTCAAATTCCTGCCTCCCTGGATTTCCCTTCTCTGGAAGCAAACAGCCCAAAGCCTTGTCAGGACAACTTTGATTTTCAGCTCTATATTTTTTTCTTTTGAAACATGTTAGGACATGGAAGTACAAAAACCAGAGAGGAAGAGAAAATACTCTAGAATAACCAAAGTGCGTGTGCGTCCTCAATCACTTAAATTTGGAGAGAACTCAATGTTTCCTCCTTCTTACCCCTCCCACACTCTTCTAGCATATTCCACATCAAGCATCCATAGCTCTACTCAAGGTTCTGGGATAGAATTTGTATTTGAGCTTAGTTTTCTTAAGGTATTCACAATCCTTTTGTTTTTCCAGTAATTTATCACAATTACATTATGCTTTAAATATATAAGAATCATGATCTTGTCTCTAGAAGTTTTCCTTGTGGGGTGTGAGCCATGACTTCAGTCTCATATTCCAATTCTATTCAGGCTATTGTTATGTCCACTTCTCTTCAAGCTGCGTCTGTGTCTGCCATGGGATCCATTGCAAAATGCTTTTTATTAATTAGTTGATCTTTTTCATTTAATTTAATCAACTCAAGTCTAAACGTTGAACCTAATGAGAGTCTGTTGGTGTTTTGTTGGCAAAGGAATAAGGAAACCATTACATTTCAAAATGCTATCCTATGGAGATACTGTGAGGTGTTCATTTTAGATATTAATGTAGAAATGGGTTTCATTGGCTCATCTGTATCTGCACGCCATCTTTCACTTGGTTAAAAACATATTTTGGGGTCAGCAAGATGGCTCAATGGTTAAAAATGCTTACAGCTTGCCATGCACCCCTGGTGACCTGAATTTAATTTCTGGAACCATAGTAAAGGAGAGAACTCCCTCCTGAAAGCTGTATTCTGACATCCACACATGTGCCACAGCACAGGCATGCTCACATTCACATAACACACACACACACACACACACACACACGTATACTTGAGAATTTATTTTTTAAATTATATGTTAATGTGTGTGGGTTTGTTCATGTAGTGTGCAGTGCCCACAGAGGTCAGAAGAGGGCACTGGATTCCTCAAAGCTGGAGTTACAGGCAGTTGCGAGTCACCTCATCTGGGTGCCAGGAACAGAATTTGGGTCTTCTTCAAAAGTAGTATATATCCTTAACCACTGAGCCATCTCTCCAGCAATAATAATAATAACAACAACAACAATTATTTATTTATTTATTTATTTATTTTAAAAACCATTTACATTTTTAAGAAAGATAGCTGTTTGGTTTTAAGTTGGGACTATAAGAGATTAAAGCTTGGATACTGTTCACATCTTATCAATTAGCTAGTGGAATTGCCAATAAAAAGATTAGCACCAGACCTCAGTGAGAGATGGCTGGACACTTGGAATCAGCTTCATTCTGGTTGTAGGAAGGACACTGGATAATGATGTTTTCATCTGGATCTAAAAAGGGACAAGGATCAGCATCTGGAGACTTCATCTGATACACATTGAGCAACTAATATGTGCTCAGAGTCATGCATGGCTCTGGGGAATACAGACACGAATGTGACGTAAGTAGGTTAATACTTATTTCCCCGTGAAAGTCAACATTAGCTATGTGAGAGCAGGAAGCTCACCTCTCTTCACCCCTGTTGTCTTTAGCAAGTTCCATTTAGTGGCTGGAAGTCCAGTCCAAGCAAGACTTGACTCTGTCTCATAAGATAGGGATAGTAAAAGGTCTGTTGTTAAATTGTTTATCCCAAAGATCAGTCTTCAGGTATAAGACCCAGAGTCAGGCATTTTTCCTCCACACAGAAAACAATGATGCAATCGAGTGAAAGTCAAGTTTATAGGATAACTTTGAGTCTTTCAATCACGTGAAACCTTGCATTTCTGATGGCATGTGTCACAAGTAACTTCTGCTGGGGATTTCACACAGAAAACACCTCACTGGAGACCTGTTCTGGCATTCGAGTGCCTTGAGGGCTGGGGCAGGTGTGGAGAGTACCCACCACTTGGTTTACTGTCCTTTGTGTGATTACTGCAAAGGCAAGCCAAACTTGAGAAATCACAGAGCATTTAACTCTTAGTTATTTTGAAAATATTTAGATGGTGATAGTGGTTAGGAATCGAGAAATGAACTGATCCAGTAACTAGAAACAGAGGTTGTGATCTGTACCCAAACATCAGGCAGCTAGCTTTTGCTAAATGAACTTGGTTGACAAGAAATCAGGCAGAATGACATTCTATAAAAGAACAGATTTAGGAGCTGGAGAGATGGCTCAGTTGGTAAAGCATTTTCCATACAAGCATGAGAGAACCTGAGTTTGGATCCTCCGCCTCCAGGGGGGGGGGGGGATCAATGCCGGAGAAGCTGAGACAAGCAAATCCTTAGAGCTTGCTAGCCAGTCAGGCTATCCAAATCAGCGAGCTCCAAGTTAGGTGATAGACCCTACCTCAAAACAAGGTTCAGGGAGACTGAGGAAAGCAGTATCAACCTCTGACCTCTGCACATGTACATCCCCATCCTACCCACACCCCACACCCCCTCACACACACACAAAGCAGGGGAACAAATTCATAATGCAACTCTTCCCACTGCCAGCTGAGAAGACTTGGGCAAATCATTTAGTCTCTGTTGACCTTCCTAGACCCCATCATAAAATGCTTCCAGTAATATTTGTCTTACTGACCTCTGGGGTTGCCATTAAAATCCCTTGAGAAAGGCTGTGCTGGCTAGTTTTATGTTAACTTGATACAAGCTAGAGTCATTTGAGAAGAGGGAACCTCAATTGAGAAATGACCACACCATATTGGCCTGTGGTGCATTTTCTTTATTGATAATATAAATGGGAGGAAGACCCAGCTCACTGTGGGCAGTGCCACCCCTGGGCTGGTGGTCCTGGGTGCTAG
>CABHPP010118084.1:0-41358 GCA_902168425.1 Peromyscus attwateri | reverse complement strand
AGTCTGCTGCAACTTTCTACAGTGGGAGTGTCCTTGCCCGTCCTTGGGCAAACATCATTCTAAGCCTAACGAATCACCAGTTTGATTTCCTCTGTAAGGCTAGATTCCCAAGAGTGTAGATTTTTAGGTCAAAGGTCATGAAGAATTTGACACAATCTTGATAAAGATAGAGCTCCCATACACATTCACAAAGAACAATGGGAGTAGAAATGGCACTTTTGTGTCCAAAGCCTTTCCTGGCTATTATTTTGCTGAGGGAGTCTTGTAAAATTGAAGGGACACTTTGAGAAACCCAGAGTTAGAGACCATGGGAGGAGTAAAAAACAAAAAGTTGAAAAGGGAAGATATGTGATAAAACCAGAGGGAGTGAAACTTGGTGAGAATGAACAGGAATGGGTGAAGGGGACATAATGGGATTTAAAGAAAATCTTTTATAAGGAGCCTACATTTTCTTTAACAAAAAGCTTGTAATGTTTGTTCACACTCTGTCTTCAAGAAGTTCAAATAGGTCACATGGAAATTTACTGAGGCTAGTACACAAAGGCTTATAAAAGCAAACTTCAAAAGAATATCTGCAAAGCTTGCATGCCATGAATCTGTAAAGCAGGTATTAGGGTGAAGGCTATGAGCTTTTGGAACACAAAAAGCCATAAAAGAGGCTTTTAGCTACTGCCTGGTAGTTTTGAATTTCAGGGGTTGGGAGTAAGGCTAGGACTTATGGAGAGCTCTGGAATATATCCCAAGTTTACCTCAAGAAACAAAAACAAAATAGTTATGAATGTATGCAATTTTCTTTCTGTTTGTTTTTAATATGCAATTTTCAATTGAACCTTTCCCTAAGGATAGTGGGCATGATAATTTCTAATGCATGAGTTCATTATTTTGTTTAATACAGACCTCAAAACCATGCCACCTGAGTTCAGAAGCAACAAGGCACCAGAAAAATAGTTTTCCCACTTAAGAAAGGAAAGTATAGAAGAAACAGCCCAGGAGAAGCCATTTTAAACTAAGAATCGTATAAGTATCATACACATTTTTTAAACCAATAAATCAAAGAATGTCAAAATATATCATGTCAAAACTTTTCAAACCACTCTAAGAATATCTGTCATCATAGCTGCATGTATAAAGATTATTTCAAATTATTTTTCAGACCTAGTATTTTGTCTGTGGGCTCCTTTACTCTAAAGAAAACAATCCAGAAGAATAGTAATGCTAGTATCAAAGTACAGTTATGGGCTATGCTGATATTATTACTTTAAAACCTTGTTTACTTAAGAACTTATTAGATCTGTAAAAGAAAAAAGCAAATACTACTTATCTTTGCTTTTCTTATATTTCAAAATACTCAAGGGAAATTTCTTCTTTGTAGAAAAGTAATAAATAGTAAATTAAAGAGAATGTTAAAATTGGAGTACCACTGCTTTACCACTCATAACAAGCTATAAAAACTTTAGATGAAAGATTGATGAAAAAAATGGGTAAATGACAACATTTGAGCTATCTTAACCTGAACAAAAGTGGGGCAATTACATCATGTTCTTACTAACGAGATGCAATAGGGAGTTTAGATCATATTACCTCTCTGCTGTTTTTGTTTTTGTTTTTTAATTGCCCAAAAAAATGAAAAATGGCAATATTGAGTCTAATACAGTCTGGGTCTGCTGCCAGATTACTGCAAAACGCCACATATGGGGTTATGTGTCTCTTAATGTCATATGTATAATCAGTGCATGGAAACTAAGCAAAATTAACAGCACACGTGGTTTGGTGGATGGAGAAGGCGTATCAGGCATGGTGCTCACAGGTAACACCAGCATATCTACATAGTTTGCCCGCCCACTGCAGAGACATTTGCTTTCCTTCTGGATATCTAACATAAACCATCATCACTGCCTAAGCTCAGGCATATCTTTACTTAAAACAACTTCTTTGCACACAAAACACGTGACCAGATGAAGGGGCTGAGGCTCCCTATGCTCGCTGGAAAAGTGTCACTTATAGCAGTCAATCAGGACCATCCTGAATAGGAAGTATGCAAAGCATCCATTCATTATCTACTTAGATTTACAGAGGAAGCCAGGGTTTTAGTGTATGAAGCACAAACTATCTTCCTTCATCAGCTGGCAATGAATAACTAACTCTTCCCATGAGGCAGAAAGTTGTGAATGTAAAAGTTATGGGTCACGTTGGATCATAGAGACTGGATGATCTTCCTTGTATCTTTTTTTTCTCTGTGTCTACTTGTGCCTGAACTTTAATATATCACTTACACGAAAGTGATAGTAGATTTGCCAGGTGTTAAGATGTGTGTTTCAATCAGCTCAGGATGGATCATTTCTACTACACAAGCTTTTCATATTTAGGGTCAAAAGCTCATGTTCTGCAGTGTCAGGAGCTGTTTTAGGATTACCGTGCAGCTCTTTCTCCCTATTGCATATTATTGTAAGTTCTGTGAAGATAATAAAAGAAGCCAGACATATGGCACAGTAGTTAAGAATAGAAGCTATTCTATCAGAGGACAGGAGTTCTGTTCCTAGCACTCATATTGAATAGTTCACACTGTCTATAACTGAAGCTTGAGGGGATCTGATGTCCTCTGTCATCAGAGACACCATATCCACATATAAAAACCTATACAGATACATGCACAGATACACGTAATTTTTTTTTAAAAAAAAGAATAATTATTTTTTATCTTAGTGTTTGTATGTTTATGAACCTATGTGTCAGACACAGGGCACATGGAAAGGTCAGAGGCCTCTCTTACTTTGTAGGTCTGTGGGACTGAAATCAGGTTGCCAGGGATATCAGCAAGTACCTTACCTTCAAGCCATCTCATCAGCCTTCAGTAAAATTTTTAAATAAAAATTTTATATAAGGAACTAGTAGCAATGTGGAATTAGAGTAAAATGAAATTGGACAGCAAGGAATAAGAACACTTTAAGTAATGTGGAAACATCAAACACAAGGAACAGCTATCCTCTCTTGAAGGAGCTCACTCTCACTGAGAGATAACATGTCAAGACTGGAAGAGATCTGATATCTTGTTCCCCATGAGCCTGGGAAAGCATTGCAGATGCTGTCTGAAGGCATGAGTTGTTGGAGTCAAGAAGAGGATCCTTTTTACTTAAGACACAGTATAGAAGGGAATCTTACTGGAGGCAATTCACTATGGATTTTGTGAACAAGGGACCTGGGGAAAGCTTTAGCCCACTGCATGACAGAAAGTCATGAAGAGGTCCAGCCCTTACGAATTACAAGTGTTACAGGAACCTAGTGTTAGAGAATGGTTCACTTGTAGTAGAACAGAGCAAGCTACTTGCTTGGCAATAGCACATGGGAATGTTTTTGGCACATAGTTACCTAGCAAGGAAACTGAATAGAAGCAACAACATGATCTCATTGGTAGGAATGTAAATTGTTTTACCCACTGTAGAAAACTGTATGTTGATTCCTAAAAGAGAAAAAAAATGTGGAACTATTATATATATGACTGAGCAGCACCACATATGCTTATATAGCCCAAGGATTTGTTTTTTTTCACAGTTGTTGTATGATATTCTGTTTGTGTTCTGAAAAATAAAACTAAAAAAAAAAAAGCATTTCATTATAACATGTCTGTATGTGTGGTGATGGAGAAGCATGTGCCACATTGCACATGTGACAGTCAGATGACTGGTTCTCTCTTTCCACCATGTGGGTCTCAGGAATTGAATCTGGATCTTCAGGTGTGATGGTGTCTTTACCAACAGAAACATATCACTAGCCCCAAAATATCTTTCCTTGGTGCCTTTGAGTATGCTGGCTTATATGGTCCAAGTAGCTCTATATCAAATACATTCTTTGGAGCCCTTCCTTGCTCTGGGTTTGCTTTCAAAGCTAGATTCCTTTTATTCCATACTATTAATTGTCTGAGGCACTATTATAGGTTCAGACTAAGTTACTTCTGAAACATGAATGAATTTACTAGTATTTATTTAAGTGAAAGATATGCCTCAGTGGTCCCTAGATTACCAGACCACTAAAAAGCTCAGTGAACCATCATGTCCATGAAACAATAGGTGTATCTCCTACCTCTTAGACCACAGGTCTTAGTAAGGCATCCAGAATATTAGTCATTTCATGCTTACTAAGTTTCAGTTAACATGATGTCATAAATCTGATGAACCAGTATATTGTATTGTGATATGTCACTTGATTCAGGTCACTGTTGGGCCTAACATGACAATGAACATTTGGATCAATATAACATCAAGGTAAGACATGAATATATCCTACTCTCAATTCAATAAATATACTCTGGCCCTGATCTTCAGTCTCTTTATGTGAGTGGAGAAAAACCCTTTCCATGTGGTCAAATGTCGATTAACTTACTGTAGGAAGATACTAGTGGTATCTTATCAGATGGAATTAGGGTTAGTGGTGTGTGTGTGTGTGTGTGTGTGTGTGTGTGTGTGTGTGTGTGTGACTTTGGGTGCCAGTGTGTGTGAAAGCCAAAGGACAACCTTGGGTTGGTCTTTGATTTCTATTATGTTGGAGAGAAGGTCTTTTTGTTGACCACAGTAGAATAAGCCAATCTAACCAGCTCACAAACTTTTAGGATGTTTTGATTAGATATTTTTTCCTTTTGTCCAGTTGACACAAGCTGGAGTCATTTGGGGAGAGGGAACTCCTGCTGAGAAAATGCCTCCATCTTCCTGGCCTGTAGGCAAATCTGTGAGGAATTATCTTGATCAGTGCCTGATGTGAGAGGGTGGTCCTGTGGGTGGTGCCATCTCTGAACACAAGTTTCTGAGTTGTATAAGAGAGCAACCTGAAGCCATGGGGACTCAGCTATTATAGTGGTGTCCCCATGGCCCCTGCTTCAGCTCCTGACTCCAAATTCCTGCCTTGCACACCTGCCTAGACTTTCCTCGCTGAAGGAGTATGACCTGGGATGTGTAAGCTAAATAAATCATTTTCTCCCAAAGTTACTTTCAGTCATGCTGATTTATCACAGAACTAGAAATCTAACAAAGACATGGACATACCCTTGTCTCTGCCTTGAACATCTTGCCAGAAGAACAACAGGGCTACTGAAACACATCGCTGCACCCAGCTTTATTCAGGCTCTGGAGACACTCATGCAATAAGCACTGTACCAGGGAACCATCTCCTTCATCATGGCTACTCCTTGATTAAATCGAATCAGTCTACAGACAGCTGTCATGACCCATAGGTTTTTGCCTTGGCTAGCTTGATATACTAGATGGATGCTATTGAGAAACTCTATTACCATAGCTCTTCCTTTGAGTTTAATGAACTAATATGAAGGATCTCTCAACTACCAAGCATACCCATTTAATTTTTCATCCAGAAACTGAGAAAAAATGATCACTATTTACAGTCACAGAAGCAATATTAAACCAATATTCTGATCCACTAATTGAGACAACCGTGAATCTCAGGATCCTGTACCTCAGCATCGAATGTTTTAGCAAAAGCCCTTGGAATACAAAGGCATTATTTTTTCCTCCCAAATTCTTACTATTTAAATGACTAACCATAAATCACATGGAGAAACTCATAGGAATTACAACAGTATAAATTTGGTCTTTTGTATCAGCAAGCAGTATTGCCATGTACTAAACATATTTAAACAAAGAAACAACAGCAAAAGCCCCCTTATACGTGTTGAACATGTACAGACTTTTCTCTTGTTTTTCTCTAAACAATATAGTTTATTTATTTATAAAATATTTAGTGTACTGGGGGTTGAAAAAGTAGCCTTTGCTTTTTCTTTTCTGGTTTCCATTTTATTTCATTAAAATAAACTTTCATATATAACATTAATATACTACTTTTGGAAACTATTTCTAATAAGCCACTTACTCACAATTTGAATGTCACTTTCTGTACCATATCATTTTTATACTTCTGTAAATTATTTGGTATCATTGGTACATCTTTTTATTAAGTTGTTTCTCTATTGGATTTTGCAGTAGCTGTATTTTTATCATCTTTGTTTTTTGGTCAACTATGTTTTACTTCTTTTCCTTATATTTCCTTCCCTGTATTACAAGTTTCAGAAACTACATATCCCAATCCCCTTTCCATCAGAGCCTTGAAGTGACTTACGTTTAAATGAGGAGAACCATCTCAGCGTTTGAAAGGCAGAAAGGAAGCAAAAATCAATTAATTTTTCTCTAAATCAGTGGGCACATTTTTAAAGCCTTCTGCAAACATGTAGGCAGAAGTGATCTTAGTTGTGATTTCCCAAATTCCTAAAAATTATAATAAATCCCCTCCTGATTTAAGTAATTAGAGGTGTTTAATGTTTTTCTGATGGAAGCCTGAGTAGGCAGCTTCTGTGAAAAAGCATCTGGTTTACACACGGGTTCTTTCTCTACATTTCACCCTGTCGTTGTCAACCTTTCTTCCTTTCCTTTGCAACATCTATTTCTTTTATGCATTCTTAAAATACTGGTAATCACAGTGCTTATCTCTTCTCATTCTACATTCATTCCCTAGTCAGTTTTCACCATCCCCATCATACTGTATTCTACAGCTCCGGATTCATGGTAATTAGTAATGACTATATTAGTCAGCTTCTCTGGGCTATAGGATAATTCTGCTATTCTTGTGGCTTACAAGAAAAGTGTATCTGCCATTTACATTTATGTCAGCTGAGAGTCAGGACTCATCTGTAGGTCTGAGCTTTCTCCAGTGCATAAGTTCTGCTTGGATGTAGCATATCACACCCCTGTCACATGAACAAACAGGACAAATGGGATGGATACACTCTTCCACAGGAAACTTTGTCGCAACTCACCCAGAAACTGATGTGGATATATATATAATTGTCCTACAGAAATGAAGAAGTGAGTGTGTATGGGCTACCAAGGTGATGTTACTAACCCCAAACAACTGTAAATAGCTGCAGTAAAGATGATATCATTTTTTAAACCTTAAGGAATTTGTGTGCATTATTTCATCTAATGCCCATAACAAATATGAAGGGACACAGTGACTCAACTGCTATTTTGTTTCAATTTGAGTCTTTACTGCAAGTTTGAAGCCATTAATATGAATAAATCACTGTTGCTGGTGAAGCCTTTTGCTTTATTGAGATCTTTAACTAATAGTTACTTGTCTTTTTCCGATGAAAAGAATCATAAAAAGACACATATTTTCCTGGTTAAAATGTTACAGTGTTGGAGATAGCTTGGTCGTTTCTCTGGCTAGCTTTATGTCAACTTGATACAAGCTAGAGTTATCTGAAAGAGAGGAAACTATTGAAAATGACTTCATAAGTTCTGGCTGTAGGACATTTTCTTAATTATTAATTGATGGGGGAGGGCCCAACTGATTCCAATCCTGGGCTGGCTCAGTCCTAAATTCTACAAGAAAGTAAGCTGAGCAAGCCATGATGAGCAAGCCAGTAAGCAGCACTCCTCCATGGTCTCTGCATCAGCTCCTGCCTCCAGGTTCCTGCCCTGTTTGAGTTCCTGTTCTGACTTGTTTTAATAATGAACAATGATGTGGAAGCATAAACCACATAAACCCTTTTCTCTCCAAGTTGCTCTTGTCATGGTGCTTCACCACAATGATAGTAACCATAACTAAGTCAGTCATTAACATGCTTTCTGGAAAACACAGTGACCAGAATCATATCCCAGAACCATCACAAACACTGGGTGGGCATGGTAGCACACATGTAATTCCAGTCCTCAGAAGGTGAAGGCAAGAGATTTCCAGAACAAGACACTCCACCCCATAAGCCATGAAAACAAACTGTGGATTCACCTAAAGGACTCTGTTTCAATGAATAAGATGGATTGTAATTCAAGAAGGCTTCCACTATCAACCTCAGGGCTCCACATGTAAATGCATACATACTGCAAACACATACACATGAGAGAAATTAAAACAAAGAATATGTTCTCCAAATATATTACTATTAAGGGTGATTTCCTATTAAAGTTTTGATCAAAAGGATAAAAAGCAAAAAAGTACCTAACTAAGAAAAAAAAAGAAAAAAACGCCCCCCCCCCCCCCCCCCGCTTTGGGTTGGTAGAAGGCAGGTATTGATGATCTTTTTGAGATACATGTGGACACTTAAGCCAAGAGTTGATCATAAGGTGATTACTGCAAGTCCAAGTCCAAGTCTGCTTGTTCTAGAAAGTTACATGAACAAGGACTCAACCCCTGTCTTGTTGGGCTTCTTAGTCCCTTACTTATAGTAGTCTAGCGTGCAATGGCTATGTTTCAAGTGGAGTACACCAGTGTACAGTGGATTTCCTCCCTTCCTTCATCCACTCTCACCTTGATGCTAGACATTCCTGGAAAAGAGCCTGAGAGTCGATGACTCCAAATCTCTAGCTCCTGGTGAGACTGTTGTTCAGAAATACGTGGACATATGGGGAAAACACTGATACTCACATGCTCATTGGTGGCCTGTAAAGTCTCCCATTCTCCCAATCCTGTTTGTTTTTCTTCATATAACTAGTCTTATCTGATATGCTATATTATTAAGGAAGAGAACTTTAGCTTAAGAGACAAACCAAATCTAGACTGTGAAAGAGCTCTGTTGAGATATGTGTACTCAGTGACAATGTAGAATCCTAAGAAAGATGCTGTGCTGGCTACTTTTTTTTTTTTTTTGGTCTATTTGACATAAGCAAGAATAATCTAGGGAGAGGGAACCTTAATTGAGGGGAAAAAATGCTTCCATCAGAGTGGCCTATAGGAAAGTCTGTGTGACATTTTCTTGATTCATGACCAGTGCAAATAGGTCCAGCCCATTGTGGGCAGTGCCACTTGTGGGTAGCTGGTGTTGGGTTGTAAAAGAAAGCAAACTTAGCAAGCCTGTTATCAGTGCTCCTTCATGGGATGGGCCCTGCTTCAGTGCCTGCCTTCATGGTCCTGCCTTGACCTGCCCTGACTTCCCTTCATGGTGGACTATAAGCTGAAATGAACTCTTTTCATCCTAAGTTGTTTTTTTGTTATCATGGTGTTTTATTACAAAAATAGATATCAAACTAACACAGATGCATAATGTAGCTGGATGTAAACCCAGACCAGTGCAATACAAAAACAAAGATGTTTAGGATTGAAGAGAGAAGAAAGATACTGCTGCCCAATAACAAATGAAGCTAAGGGCTTCTGCTCTCAGAGTGAATTATTCATACTGATGCATTCATCTTATGGAATTCTCACTGTCTGCTCACACACTTAAAGAGAATCACACCCGTGATCAAGTCTAACCCAGACACAGAGCTCCAGTTAGCCTTTCCAATCAGGGCAGCAATAGACAAAGGAAATTAGCCCCGTGGAAACATTCTGAGTTGGCTGGTGGAATGTGGACTGGAAAACCCTACTCCAGGTATAGTTGATGCTGTTGATGCCTGACCCACATTACTTCTGCAGAAACTCACTTTTCTCTTCTATCTGATGACTTTTTGTTGCAATAGTCTGCCATACTGAGCTTTCTATGGTCAAGAAAATAGACTTAACTTACATATAGGGTAATCTACAAAGACCAGGGAGTACCAATTCAGAACAGTGTTCAACAAACTAGGAGTACTGATAGGTGGAAAGTTGCAGCTTTCTGATATTCTCTGATAAGAGATATGTTCAATCTGCCCGATCTCATAGGCATTCCCTATGGAATTGGGCACCAGTTACCCATTAAGTCAACCTCATAAATGTAACTGTATATATATTTTTTCATTTCCTTTCTCACCTTCCTGTGCCATTATTGATAGAAATAAAGTTGGGACTCTAGGCCCTAAAGTTTTTCTACTATTTATAATTTTAAACCTTTTGCAAAAATATATAAAAAGTCTTCTATTAATCCAGAAATGGCTTTAATCTTCAGAAGTCTTTAAAAATATTGAAAAGGAAAATCAGAAAGGTACCTATAAATGTAACTCATTTATTTTTAGAACAATAGACAGTAAAGCTTTCCCTTCTACTTGCTTACAGAGGATGAATTCTGATGCTCGCACTATCAGAAAGTCAAGCTCTCCTTTAAAGCTTCCCTCTGCCCACTGTCCAAAAGAAACAGGTGTAAAAGCAAATGGAGAGTGATGGTGCAATGTATTCCTATTGTTCCCAGAGCTGCTCTCACACTATGTCTATAAACTCTGTCCTCTGTAGACCGGCGTGCCCTTACCTCGGTTTCCCTCCATGACTAATTTTTAATAATGGGCTTCTGGGAGGCAGCGGGCCCAGGCTCCTAGGGGAATATTCCTGGGTTCAGCCATCCATATCAGTACATCCAACCAAGTCAATCTAGTCACGCTGAAAGGTGTTCAGGAACACAGGCATCTGCTCCTAGTACGTTACTTTGTAACTGATGAAGTCAATGGGAATTTGGAGGATCTCAGGATGCTGCACAAGTCAACATGTATCTGTTCCCTGAGCCTTGGTGGTCAAGGTTGGAGGATGGTATAGTTGTCATATTGAGGGCTAAGAACTCAGCCTCTTACTCTAAGGATTTGACCAGTTCTGTATCTCACAGTTGACTGTTGCTCACTTCTAAAAGAAGCTTCTCTGAGAAAGGTTGATAACAGCCTAGATACCTGTATATAAACATATACATTTATTAGTCACTTTAAAAGAATGAACATTGAGCAAAATAACAATAGCAGGTTTTATCATAGGGCCTGACATCCCCATCCATGGGTTTTTGACCAGGATTACAGTGCAGGTATGGAACACAGTCATCCTGTGAAACAAGCCTAGATAGGCCATAACAGCGGTGCCACTGTCTCACAGCTGGCATAACTTGCTTAGCAGGTCAGTAAGGCAGTATGCAGAGTCCAGTGCTAGGTAAGACCATTTATAACATTTCTTTCCTAGACATCTGCATAGTATATTACTATACTGTTGGAGAAGAAGATGGAGAAAGAATGCCAGAGTCAATGGATGGGTAGTAGTGCTATGAGATGCTGTATTCTAGACATACATGACTCTGACACTCATGGATTCATGGCAGCTGTGGTCAACTGCACTTAATCTGCAAAAGATCAAGCCCACCAGAGTAATGACATAAAATGGGGTAGATTATCTCTAGATAATTATCTGTCCTTTATTGAGGAGCTATTGGCAGTTAATAGTTTGGAGGAGACAATAATCTTAATTTTGTGAGGATGTGACCACTGATATGATTGCAGTTTTCCATCTGATGACTGTACATCAATGCACACATGGAAAGCAGTAACAGGACTTGGAGGATTTTTTTTTAAAGGCATGAAGTTGTGGATGACATGTATGTTGGTGCCATATGGGGAGATTTGGAGGGAAAGACTGGGGTATATATGATTAAACTTCAAACAGGATGGAATGGGAAAATTAAGGGACATGGAAAGGAAAAGAAGACATCCCCCATCCCATAGTCTGGTTGAAAGTTCTGAGAAGTAAAAATCCCAACCCATTAACAACATTTGCTGCCAACATAGACATAGCATTCCTTTCATCGATAGACATTTTATGTTAAAGTAGCAGTGATCCAAGCTAAGTGGTGAATGTATATAACCTTGGGTGGGGCTTCCTTTCCCCAGACAGTTTACAGCAAAGCTATGGTACCTTCCAGCATCCCTATGATAAGACTTTAACCTCATCAACTGTAATCCTGTCATATGCCACTCAGGCACCATCCTGGGATCTCATTACATTTCTTAGCTACTCTTTGCTTGAAACCCATGGAAATGGTGTACGTGGCTATTACAGAGGCAATGCGGTGGGAATCTCTCTCAGAGAAGCTCCTCATACCCATGCTGTGGGGTATGTCTTACTTTCTGAGTGCCTCCCTGCTTCTTAATCTTCTTGCTTAAAATCCATATTAAAAATGTATTTTAATTAGAACCTCAACTCTGGTTCATACTAGATCACCTTCAAATCATTTTTAACATCAAAGTCAAGGTGCTTAAAAACTTAAGAAAACTTCCTAAGTCGCTGTGGACAACAGAGTGGAGCAGTGTCTCTCTTCCTACCCCACTGCCTTTCAGTTAGTTTTCAGTTTTATTCTTATTCTTGTATTTTCTGAAGACCTTAAGTAAAATTTAATAACATTTCTAATCGTATTTTTTGTGGTGCTGAGTGTGTTAGGCAGCATTATACCACTGAACTACATTCTCAGATTTTTGAAATCGGATTTTGTTGGTACAGATTTTTTCAAGAATAAGAAAGAGCTCTCTCAAGTGAAAAGTAAAAGTAACCTGAGTTTAGAGCCACAAAACAATCTGGAGAAAGAGATTGGGCAAACCATTACCCTACAAATTAGAGCATGAGATACATCCACAGAGGCCAAGCAGAGCCAATTGAATCCATAGCTGGGAGGAATACTTTATAAGGCACCTAAGAACAAGAGTAGTGCAGTAGAGTGTAACTCAACTTGGTGGCTGTTATGCACACCTTGCTCCTACATACTGGCTACCCTAGATCGTTTGCCTGCACATACTATGCATATATTTACCTCTCCAAACAATGCAGCAAGCAACTCAGACCCTTAGGCTAAATGTATACTCTTATCTAAACAATGAAATAAGTTTCTCCTCTTCTAAGGACCACCAAACTTGGATAGCTTCTATGCAAACATATCCCAATTATGTCAGGTTGTTGGGTGAGGGAATGAATGCACTATAGGATGGGACATTTCCAGAAAAAGTGAACATGACCTAATAGGATAGAGAACCACCTATACTATTCCTTTTAGTCACCAGTCCCTCCAACATTTAGACTCCATTAAATGAGGACCCAGGCTGTAAGCATGCTCACTCACGTGGCCCTGTTTTGAATATTTAACCATGCAAAGGTGTTTTACATTTGCTTATGCTGTGAAATATAACTTTAACTGTGTAAAGGTGTACTACATTTGTTGCTGTTGCATTTGTTTAATTATGAAAAGATGTGTTGCTGTTTTACCTTGCCTGCCTAAGGTACCTGATTGGTCTAATAAAGACCTGAATGGTCAATTGCTAGGCAGAGAGAGGAATAGGAGGGTCTGGCAGGTAGAGAGAATAAATAGGGGGAGAAATCTAGGTGAGAAGAACAAGAAAAGAAGAGAGGAGAGAAGGAGGGAGACACCTGGGGCTATCCAGGCAGCTACCAATCAGCACATACAGAACAGAACATACAGAAAGAAAGATTAAAAAACCCTGAGGCAAAATGTAGATGAAGAAAAACAGGTTAATTTAAGTTAAAGAAAAAAAGATAGTGAGAAATGAGCATAAGCTAAGGCTGAACATTCATAACTAATAAAAAGTCTCCATGTCATGATGGTTGGTGGCCCCAAAGGAAAAGCCTGCTACATGACCCAATGTCAGTCTTAACAGCTGTAATGGTATGTCCTCTTCTAATCTGTGCTATGCTTTGCTTCAAACAGAGTTATCTTGCTACTTTTGTGAGCCTGTGTGAGCTCTCATTTTCAGTTCTTTGCAAGTCCAAGAACTTGCAAACAGCTAAACCTGATTACTAACCACACACACACACACACACACACACACACACACACACACACACTTGTTATTGGTCATTGAACCTGGAACACTACATGTGCTACCATAAAATTTCCCACTGAGCTTTGTACTCCAGCAGGAAAACCCTATTTTTGGTAAATTGCTAGAAGCCTAGAGCATAGGGGCATGAGAAGGAAGAGCCTTCAAGAGTATAGGTAAGGGGCTAGAGAAATAGTTCAGCTATTAGGAGCATTTGTTGCTCTAACAAAAGACTGAGATTTGGTTCCCAGCTCCCACATGGTGGCTAACAACCATCTGTAACTCCACTTCTAGGATATCTGACACCCTCTTCTGGCCTTCTTGGGTACTAGGCATGCTCATGGTTTATATACATGCAGGCAGGCAATACACTCCTATACACAAAAGAAATAAATACAGAAAAAAGTAATTTAAAAAAGATACAGCTATAGGAAAGCCTCCTGCCCCTACGACATCCAGGCTTTTTTTCCCAGGAAATCTACCAAGTTGGCATGGGGTAAATATGAGAAAGAATGTTAAAAGAGAGGAGTATCCATTGTGAAGTCCTTGGAGAATGTTGTTCCTAACAAAGTCCTAGTTGGCCCCCGTCAGAGTCTATCCAGATCTCTCATCTGACCTACAGGAGCAGATTAATACATGTCAGCATCAAAGAGGGCTGGGAAGAAGTGGCCTGGGAATGCTGGATCCATAGCAGGTGGCAGTGTGGAGTGGAAGGACATACGCAGGAGGGGCTAGAACCAGGGATGGCCCTGGGCCAGCGCTGGAGATCTGTGTGGTGCAAGGACCCAGAAGCAGTGCAGCACTGATGGTGGTGAACACCCATAACGTGTGTTCCTAAGGATGAGTGGGAGTTGTCCCTCCCTGTCTGGGACTCCTGAAGATGGTCACCACCTTAGAGCGCTGGCACACGCATAACCAAAGCACTTGGGGGAAAGCCAGAGGTCAAGATCTCATGGGCAGCTTCACCTACATAGTGAATTTGAGGCCATCTCCAACTACATATGACCCTTTATCAAAATAAAGGGACAAATAAAGAAAATAATGTGCCATTGTTCATATTTTAGTTGCTCTATTTTGTGTTTCCCACACTGCATTTTTTACTTTCAAATATAATTTGAATGCTATAAGAAACAAAGCATTAGTAAGTGAACCTTGTAATTTCCAGACCTAGTTTAGCTGAAATCACTTTAAAATGTGTATGTGTATCTGAGTGGCGTGACTGTGAGGGCAAGTGAGTTGACACATGTGAGGGTACCACACTGTCTTTAGGGCACCCTGCCCTCCCTCTGCTTTCCTCCACAGCCTTTTCAGAAATGGAGGAAGCTGACTTTCAATGGTGCTCAGCCTATGGCCTGTATGGATTTGTAAGAAATTCCAACCCTCTCCTCTCAAAGAATTGTGTTTGAGTAGGGCCTTTTTCTAGACAGGGTATCAGATTCATATAGGGTAGGGAAAACCATTTTCCTGAAAGAGAAGATGTAAACAGTAGGGGAAAAATAAATGCAGAAGATTCCATGGTGCAGACCAGACTAGAATGTTGGGATGGAGAATAAAGCTGCTTTACTAAATACAATCTTCCACTTAACAGATAAAAGAATCCTCAGAAACATACGCTGCATGAAGAAAGTTGGAAGAAAAATCACCTAATATTTAACATGAGTTATTTTGTCTTCATCTTACAGTCCTTAAAATCATCCCTATATTCCATCATCCGTCTTTTCTTAATCATTAGTCAATCATTTTATTTCTGTGTCAAAGTAGCTTCTAAATCATATTTTGAAATGCTTTGCTATGGCAAAATAGCTGTAGCTATTAGAAACAAATGTTATCATGAAAAGCCCCCACGGACATTCATACTAAGCCATCCATCCAAGAAATAGAGCTTGGGCTGCACATAACGTTTAATACTCTTCCCTGAGCCATTTGGTGTATTGACAAGACAGACAAAGAGAAAAAATCTCCTTCCTACCTTATATCTAGCTTTGTATGAATATTTTTTGTAAAATATGTGTCTTCAGAAAGCTATCATATTACAAAAGCTTTGTGGTATCAAGATGAAAAAGGATATTGCAAATCATACATTCATCCTGGTAGTAAATAAACCATTTAGAAACAAAAAGATATTGTACTGTGCATAACAGGAGAGAAGAGTGAAGGTAAAGTAGACCTTAATTTTAATTTTTTGAGTAATTTTATTTTATTTTTTCTTGTATAACTCTCTAATTTAAAAACTTAACTATGGCCGGGCAGTGATGGCGCACGCCTTTAATCCCAGCACTCGGGAGGCAGAGGCAGGCGGATCTCTGTGAGTTTGAGGCCAGCCTGGGCTACCAAGTGAGTTCCAGGAAAGGCACAAAGCTACACAGAGAAATCCTGTCTCCAAAAAACCAAAAAAAAAAAAAAAAACTTAGCTATGATATTTGAAGTTTTAAAAAAATCATTGGTACCATCAATAAAAATTTGAAAGTTGCCTTTTTTACTTCAGATATAGAAAGTCATTTCTGAGTGCAGACATAAAATTAATGGGCCTCACATGAACTTATATATATATATATATACATATATATATATATATGTATATATATATATATATCTTTGTTAATACTATATGTTGAATGGTAATTTTTATATAGCAACTCCCCGCCCCCAATAGGGTCTCATGTTGCCCAGGCTGGTTTTGAACTCGCTAAGTAGTCAAAGAAGACCTTGAACTTCTGATCCTACAATGTTAGAATAACACATGTACATGACTACACCTAGTTTATGTGGTGCTAAGGATGTAACCTAGGACACTGTATATGCCAGGCTAATAGAGCTATGACTCGAGTTATAGTTACTTTTTTGTTTGGTTTTGTTTTGTTTTTTGAGACAGGGTTTCTCTGTGTAGTTTTGGAGACTGTCCTGGAACTTGCTTTGTAGACCAGGCTGGCCTCGAACTCACAGAGATATGCCTGCCTCTGCTTCCCCAGTGCTGGGATTAAAGGCATGCACCATCATCTGGCTTAATAGATACTTTTAAGTTTAATTCTTTCACAGACCACCACAAGTTTTAAATTTAATGATGAAGAAAACTTTCCTACTTGAAATACTTCTAAACAAACCCAAAATTCTAATGGTTTGATGCAATCAGCATTTATTTCACTCACAAGAATTCCAAAGCAGACATTCTACATTCCATGTCTAGGCTCATACTTCTCCTTAGGGAGAAACTGGAGGACACTTGATCCCATCCTTCCATCCAGGAAACTGAGGATTGACCTCAGGATTGCATCTTTATTCTAGACAGCGATTTGCTCACAGGGTTTTGCTCAGCTCAGCTCTCATGGTCTTACAGAGCTCTGGTCTTCTTCCTTTGAAGTCCCACTCTACATTTTTTATAGTAAAATGTGAGAAAATGGCATTTACTCATCTTTCCACATGTCTTTGATGGTGGTATTCTGCCATTAGTAATATTTACACTTAAAATACTCTATCTTTCAGAGTCTGAATTCATGGTTCAGAGACGGAGAAGCAGATGTGCAACATGGCTCCTCGCACTACTACATTCCCCTTTCTGTTAAAAATCTTGCTTCCCATGGTTGAAACTTTTGACTTTACTGATTTAGGCATCTCATTTCCAGAAGACTAAGAATATATCCACTAAGGTCTAAACTTTTGAACCTGAAATGAGACAGACTTATAGCCATTGTGAGCTTTTAATTATTTTTTCAGATATAGCTATTACAGAAAATAATGATGCTTTGATTAGAGATTAATCTTGATCATCATTGAGAAACCAGGTAGCTGCTGTAGGCAGCACAGATAGGATCATATTGAGAACCCAGGGAAGTGTCTGAATTACCCTTTAGCATGACCATACTATGGAAGTCCAATACAGACAGAATGAATGAATCATTGATTTTCCAGAGTAAATATCTGACACTTTCCACCAGGTTGATAAGTGTGACACTGGCTGAGGTCAAAGGAAAATCAATGAATTATGAGACAAGTTGTAAATTGTTTTCTTTGAGTACCTTCAGAAATAATGAACCTAAAAAACGTTGCACACATTGGTTTCCATATTATTTCTCTATTACTTGAAAAAGGATTGATGATGGTGGATAGAGTTTTTACATCATTGTTCAGTTGCAGATAAGTTCAGCTATAGCTGAGCAAATAGGAACCTAACCTGACCAGCAGATTACAAAAGTTATGTTGATGTGACTGTGTTTCCTTGCCCCATGTGAGGAGTGTGTGAAGATATCTCTATTTGAGAAAATGCTGAAGTGTGAGATTGTTGCTATAGTTCCTAACCATAAAGAGGAATGTGCAGAGATCCTGTAATGATAAAGGTAAGGAGTGTGCTTTCTATGTGACCATTAACTCTGATATGAATCCAACCTCCCAAAATAATTTTTGTTCTGTAAAATATCCAAAGTTGGATATACAGCTACAGTATAGGTGTGCATTTCTGAGATGCCTTCTAATATTTGCTAACAGTATCACTTTAGAAGACAGAACTGAGAAAGGACTCCTGCAATTTCTCAGCAGGATTTAAATAACCATGATAAGATATTGACTGGTTTTCATTTCCTTGCTCTCAGAGCTAGTTTTATTTGCTCTCTCAGGGGTACCAGCTGCAGCCAACTGTGCCTCCTACCATAAGGTCATATCCCTATCTGCATTCTTACTTTACAGCTCCTGAGTTACAAGCTGACACTTTATGATGGGCAGTTTGACTACATTTCTTGATGTTTGATTTCTGATGTTTTAGTCTTATAACTCCTACCACTTTGGATCTTTATGGACCTAGAAAAAAATCATCCTGGGTGAGGTAACTCAGACCCAGAAGACAAACATGATATGCACTCACTTATAAGTGGATATTAGCTGTAAAGTAAAGGATAATCACTCTGAAATCCGTAGACCCAGAGAGGCTAAATAACGAGGAAGGCTCCAAGGGGGACTCATGGATCTCCCGGGGAAGGGAAAATGGAATAGATTTTGCAAGTGATCTGTGGGTGGGTGAGGATAGAAATGGGAGGGATCAGCCAGGGCAGTGGAGTAGGATGAATGGAGACAATACAAGGAAAAACTGGAAATGGGGACATTTGGAGGGTGATGTGGAAATCTAGTGCAATGGAAAGTCCCTAGAATCTAAAGGGTACCCCTAGGGAGTACTGCTAGTAATGGGGGATATGGAACCTGAACCAATCATCTTCTGTAACCAGGCAAGGGTTCCAAGGGTGGGACTGGGACACCAACCCAGCCACAAAATCTTTGACTCATGCTTGTCCTGCCTGCAATAAGTGTTGGGGCAATGGTGGCTCAGAGCCTGTGGGTGTGGCCAACCAATGATTGATCTAACGTGAGTCCCATCCCATGTAAGGGAGCCCATGCCTGACAATGCCTGGATGGCCAGGAATTGGAGGCTGGATAGTCAAGAGATGTAGGAGTCAAACCAAACAAGACTGGTAAAACAAACAAACAAACAAAAAACAATGAGACAATTCCTAATCATATGATTCCTAATCATAGACTGGCGACTAGCCCAACTGTCATCAGAGAGTCTTCCTCCAGCAGCAGATGGGAATAGATTCAGAGACCCTCACTCAAACATTCAAACATTAAGTAGAGCTCAGGGAACACCTCCAAAGAGGGTGACGAAGGATTGCAGGAGCCAGAGGGATTGAGAACTCAGCCCATAGAGTCAACTAAGCAAGGCTCATAGGATCTTAGAGAGATTGAAGCAATGATTATGGAGCCTGCAAGACTTTGCACTAGGTCCTCTGCATACATGTTATGGTTGTGTAGAGAACACCAAGCCTGATGTTCCCGTGAGACTGCCGACAGTGGGAGTGGGGGTATCTCTGACTCTTCACCTGCTCTTGGGACCCTTTTCCTACAGTGGGTTTCCTCATCCAGCCTTGCTCTATGTGCCTAGTTTCATTTTAACTTGTTATGTCATGATTGGTTAATATCCTTGGAAGTCTGCTCTTTTCTGAAGGGGAAAGGAAGAGGAATGGATCTGGGGGAAGTGGGAGGTGGGAGAAAGGGAGGGGAAACTGTGGTCGGGATGTATTGTGTGAAAGAAGAATTTAAAAAAGAAATAAAGAACAAAGCTCTATGTGTCTTTGCCTTGGATACCAGTGGAAATACATATCTTGTAAACTGACATTCAATAAAAAGGAAGTGTTCTCAATCCTGCTTCTCACTCCCTATTAAGGACTTGCCTATGTCTGTTCTGTTTAGAAGTCCCTATGTGAATAGAATGTGTATTGAAGTTAAATTCTTCTTGCATGTCGAATGCTATACATCTCTTCATCCTGCCTATAATTTGCAGGAAGTTCATCCCACTTTTTTGAGTGTCCGGTCATAAAATGAAGCCCTTTCTCAGAGAACTGATTAATCAAGGCTGTTCTCCAGCTTCCTAGGTTTGAGTGTGCCACTTCTTCCCTTAAGGTTTTCTAGTGTATTTGCTATTATTGCTGCAAAATGAATTACATAAAACTCAGAGCATTAAAGATAATATTGATTTTTTCATTTTGAGATGGTCAGAAATGTGAATACCACTTTACTGGGAGCTTTTTACTCATGGTTTCCTACAAGGTTGCATGCAAACTGTTGGCAGGAGCTCTGGTCTCATCTGAAGGCTTGAATACAGAAGAATTTAGCTTCCAAGCTCTTTTAAGTGGTTGTTTGCAGACTTTAGTCCCTAGCTACAGGAAAGTTTCTTCCACCACACTGCTTTATGACACATTAACTGGTCTTTTCTGGAGTGATTAAGCCAAAAGAGAATGAAAGAGACCCTGTAAGACAGATACCATTATCTTTTTCTGCTCAGTATTGAAACTGACATCTCATTATGTCATATTGGTTCTATTCATTAGAAGTATCATTAAGTTCAGCCAATATTCCACAGGAGAGTATTACACAGAGTGTGAATATCAGGAGGAAAGGGGGTACGGTGGTTGGCTAACAAGCTTTCTGCTATATCCAGCTATAGGGATAGTAGTACTTTCCTGAAATTTCCTTCAAGTTATTAAAGTAATCTTCAGCTTCACAGAGTAAACATCTGTGTATTCAGCAACTTGATATTCAAATTCCTGCCTGCAAATAATAATCAGCATTTATTTTTCATGACTTGATAATGAGAAACAGACAGAGATGGTACCTAAATTCTACTTCTGGAACTTTTCCAAACATTCAGCTATAAATAAAGAGATGACTACAAATATTTGCCCACATGTCCTCCATCAGCACTGAGGTAACCAGAAAGTAGGTGGAGAAATACATAAAACACTCATGTATTAGCAAAACTAACAGTGTCTACAATGTGGTTTAATTTTCAACAAGTCATAAACATGTTGTCAGCACTTCTTAGATACAATTGTATTAGCTAAGTTACTTCTTTCCACAAGAAATTTTTGCAAAAGCTCAAAATACTCTGCAACCTCTGGGATCCTTTCCATTGGATCCATCACACTAAGCACATTTCCAGAATTTACTGGAAATTATAAGAACGTCTTATAGCTACCAAATATAGACTGTAATTGAAAGCTAATTGAATATGAGAATTATTTTTTCTTAGGTAATATAGAATTAAAATACCAACTACTGTGCAAGGTTTTCATAAAAAAGGCAAATTTCAGAATTTCTAGACCATATATTATCATAATACACACTACAATATGTTGTTATATCATACTTTCCTTTGAATAGCAACATTTGATGAAAACTGAAACATTTACCACAAAAAATGGGTGAGAAGGCTCTGGAGCTTCAGGTGGTAAACAGGAAGCAAACAGAAGGTCACATGAGCAGGAGACACTTAGAAAAGTCTTGGTAGCCTTTATACAGAAGTATAAAAGGAAATCAGTAGTTGATGGGATGAAGACTGCCCAAAGTACAGAAAGCTAAAGACATGTTTGGAGCATGGAGCTATGCTCAAGCTGCTTAGAGAACTCCAGGTTATAGGTTTTTGGGAATTGCCATAGATGTTGGATGGGCTTTCTAGTGGTACAGCTGTTTGAGTTTTCCATGCTCCTTTAAAGTAACTACTCACTTATAATTCTGATAGCAATATCAAGAAAAACACACATTGGTTTACCAAATTGGACTTCAGTGCAATTGTTAGGGTCCACAAGAATTCCCATAAAGACCACCAGTCATGTATGCAATCAACAAGAGTGTTTATTAAAATGACCAACATGTTGGGGTCTAACCATCTGACAAAGTGGCAAATGGTGACCCCCAGAGAAGCTTGAAGCCTCCTTTTAAGCAGGGTTGGGGGACTTACAGGGTAGAGAGATTAGTCTGGGGGCTGATTGGTAGGTTTAAACAAAAAGTTTTCAGGGTTGGTAGGTATCTCTAGTGGTTAGAAACTTTCCCGCATCAGGGTAGGGAAAGGTACCTTTAGCTAGCAGAAGGCTGTTGATTGGTTGCCCCTGAGTGTGGTTTCCCAAGAACTGCTTGCTCAACTCCAGCCAGCTCCAGTAAACAAAACTAAAATCTGGTCCCTGGCAGGGAGGGGCTACTAGGAGAGTCTGTCATGGCTCTGGTCTGGCCCTCTCAGAACTCATTACTTTCATCTGTTCTAGGTTCTCTTTCTGGAGAGATTAGATGTGTACATGTTGTTTCTCCCAAAAAAAATTCCCCTATTTTTTTGAAAATTTACAATGTCTGAAAGGAAGTGAAAATTGTGTCTGCTAAATTTATTTACTGATTGTTTGTTTGTTTTGGGGACAGGGTTCTTCTCTGTAATAGCCCTGGTTGTCCTGGAACTCACTCTGTAGACCAGGAAGGCCTGGAACTTATAGAGATATGCCTGCCTCTGTCTGTAGAGTGCTGGGGATAAAGGCGTGTGCCACCACTCCTAGCCTGCTAATTTCTAATAGCATGCATTTTTATAGTAAGAGCAAACATTGACAGACTCCGTTAATTACAAGCCAAGATTTGTAATAGTGGACATCTGGAGATCATTCAATTTTACAATCACTTTACCCTGAGTATGATGGATCATGCCTACAATCTCATCATTTGGTAGGCTGAGGCAAAAAGACTACCTCAAGTTTGAGACCAGCCTGGGTGGCATAATGAGATCCCTGCCAGTCTGAACTATAAAAGTGAAGCTGTTGTCTTTTCCATCTTCATTTATTTTTTTTGAATTTTGAATATGATAGTATAAAACTGTAATTTTGTAACATCCATAATGATGAATATGAGGCCAAACCTTTAAGTGAACAATGTTTTGTTATTGAATTTATACAGTTATAAATTCAGATGAAAATGTTACAAGTTTAGAATGTTAAACATAATTTCCATTGTAGCTACAAACAAAATAACTATAAAATGTACATAGAAGGAAATGAAAAATAATTTAACTATTTCACTATAAACAACCAGCCAAGCACAAAGGAAAATAATTATTTTAGAAAGTGAGAAGATAAACAAAACCAAAATATGTAGTTCATTCAGAAACAAAATAGCATTTCTCATTACTAATTAAGTGTAAATGGGTTAAACTCTACAGTCAAAGGCATATATTAGCAGGATGGGGTTGCAAAGATAGATTAGCAGCTCTGGGTGCTGGGACTCAGTCTCCACTCTCTGGAACTGTAGCCAGTGCTTTGAGCTCTTCTAATTCCACAGGTCTGAACCCATATAAGTGGTACACAGACACATAGGCAGGCAAAACATCCAAACCTGTAACATAAAAAAAAAATAAACAAAATAGTTTTTAAAAGACATATACTAGAATTGTTAAAAAATAAAAACATACATAATCTACAAATATTCATTTCAGATTCAAAGATACAAATATAGTCATCCATTTGTAATGATAACTTGTGAAATTACAGATATCATGTACAATATTGCTCCCCCATGCTTATATAACCAAATGATGTCATAGCCAATTTCTTTTTATACAAATCAACCATGAATGTCTACCCTGTAATGTTTCCACAAAATAAATGTTTACATAAAATTATGAAACCATATATTTTTCAAAATGTATTTCTGTCATGAAGTGAATCTTTGCCTATTGAAGATGGAAGGTTAGAAAGACATGCTATAACAATGGAAAGAAAAGATGGGTGATTATAATATCATACAAACAAACTTTAGATGACAAATAAAATAAAAAATGGAGTAATATTAGCATCTAGTATTAAAAATACAAGATATAATAATAATAATAATAATAATAATAATAAACATTTACTTATCTAAATACACCAAGAAACACAGAGACAAAAAAATGACAAGATCAATGGGAGAAGAATGGGAGAGAACTAGAGAAAAGAAGTCTCAGTATTAAGAACATAGTAAAAAATAAATTTATTGTGAGGAATAGATTAACAAAAGAAATTTAGAATGAATTCATCATGTCTGACACAGTATGTTAGCTACCCCCTACAACTAACTACAGTATCAAACAAATAACAATCTAACCACATAGAAAAACAAGTTACTGGAATTAACAAGCCTTCCTCAAAAATGAAGTGTCGATGACCTTAACTCATAAATAAGAAAGCTACAGACTACATAACTAGATTAAAAACAAAACAAAACAAAAAAAACAAAAAAACAAAAAACAAGATCCAAATGTCTGTTATGTTCCAGAAACATATCTCACTAACAACGGCCCACACATAGAAAATTAAAAGAATGAAAGTCAATTTATCAAGTAAATAGAAAGCCCAAACAATATGGTATACTACTCTCATGTAATGAAAGAAGTCTGGGGATCAAGTCAGAGTTTATTAGCAGACAAAATCAGTGCACTACACTCAGGATACAGAAGGAAGCTACCACACTGCCATGGGTCCAGCTGCTGCTGCCTCTTTGTTCCCAAGGGGGGATGGGGACCAGAACCAAGTGAGTAGCCACACTTCTCAGCTCATTGCCAGCTCCTCACCATCCAAGAGAGCATACTTCCCCCACCCTGACTTTTTAATGGGGATTTAGGTCACATATCCTCCAATACAAACACTGCCCTTAGAGCAAAGCTGCTCTTTACTATTGGCTATCAAACTGAATGACAGAATTCTCACAACATTTTCCCCTTTTAGTCTAAATAAGAAGGAAGGTTCTAATCCTAACATAATAAAACTATATACAATGAACACTATTATCAAGTCTTAGCCAAGAAAGGAAAGGAAATAACCTTATCAAAAATGAAATTACATACAAGAACAAATATCAAGTACAAAACACATTCTAGATATTCAGACCATAGATAATTAGTAAATTCATAGAGATTACTCCAATAGTTGTCCTTTTCCTGAAAAAGCTAAATTTTGTAGCCAATATGTCTTTAGTTAAGATTCAGGAGGACTGTAACTATGACTTCAATCCCACCAAAGACCTGAGAAGGAAAATAATATTACCTGAGTAAGAAGAAATTGCAAGCAAACAAATTCCAAAAAAAAAAAAATGTAGGAAATGACAGAAATAGCTGACTGCCTGGTAAGTTGCCCAAGGTTCCTGTAATGTAGGGGCAGACCTTTTCCAGAAGCGGGAAAATGTTGAAGGACTGTCCTGCCCTGTCTTGGCAAAGTTTGACAGTCACTTTTCTTTGTCCTGCTTGTCGAGATTGGACAGCATACTTACTGTCAGAAGTCAAAGCAAGGGCAGTTTCCTGTCCAATAGGCCAGTTTTTCCATAAAGAAAGCAAACTCAATATGGAGTGTCTTTGGTGCCCATCATCTTCTCTGGAGAAGATCAGAGCTGCCAGGAGCAGATATGTCTCACATCAAAAACATTCTAAGTTATTAAAACATTTTTTTTGAGACAGGATTTCTTTGTGTAGTTTTGGTCCCTGTCCTGGATCTTACTCTATTGACCAGGCTGGCCTCGAACTCACAGAGATCTGCCTGGCTCTGCTTCCCGAGTGCTGGGATTAAAGGCATAATGCCAAGTTCTGTAGGTCTTTGAAGTGTTTAAAGATTATCTATCTATTTGGAACATATTTCTGTACATCTAGAAAACCTAACTAACATAACTCTAAGTTTGACAAATATGGGTAACTATTAATCTGCAATTCTTTGTAAACCTATATAGGTTTAAATACTAAAACTCCACATTATGTAAATAAACAAGCTGTACAGGTAATCCCATGTGAAAATAGAAACAGATTTATGTTATAAAGACAATAACCTTAAAATTGTGACAATATACAAAAATATCTGAAACAGAAGTAGAAATGCATATACAATATGACAACATATCCTTAATTTGTATCAATATTCAAAAACATCTTAAACAGAAGTAGAAAAATATGTACAGTGTAACAAAAATAACATTGAATGTGTATCAATATACAAGAATCCATATGAATGCAAATTATTTAAAACTGAGAATTGCTTTTTTAGTTTACAAGTAGATTTAATAATCTTTTTATCTTATCATTCCTATCCCCCCTTTATCCATTTCAAATGAGATTCCTGAATCTAATTCCTTTTGTTCTGCTCCTTACCCTATAATACCTTATTATCAACCCCCTACAGATGACAATTAACCATAACCCTAAGAAAAACCCAAAACCATCCACCCCACCTATTGGGAAGGTGGATATCCTGTTCTTAGAATTACTTCCTGCTGTCTGTGGAGGAGAGGGGTGATAGTATCTCTATGGGACCCTATAAAAACTGAAACAATGCTTAAGACTTGAGAGAAATAGCTGCATCATTTGTAGCCAATCTATGAGTAATGGCTAATGGGTAAAGCTTATTTGAAGTTCTGGCTGGAGTGGTTCATGAGGGTGGACCATCCCTGCTAGCCATCTTGGAATTAGCCTGAGCAGTTTGTAGCCCAGAGCCAATTTTGGGTGGTGTTTATCAGCTTAATGGCATTATTATGATCCAGGTGGAATTGTTGTTGTGGGGCCTCATCATCTTTTTGGAGACTTCAGAGAACACTGTTAGGAAAGTTTATTGTTTACTGTGGAAAACTTAAACATTATTAATATTAAAATGGAAATTTCAAATTTTAAGATGGTATTTTACCTAAAGAAAAGCTTTAAAGAGTCAAAATACTATTTCCTACTTTCTCTTCTATCAGGTTCAGTGTAACTGATTTAATATTGAGTTATTTGATTCACTTGGACTTGAGTTTTGACTATTTCCTACTTTCTCTTCTATCAGGTTCAGTGTAACTGATTTAATATTGAGTTATTTGATTCACTTGGACTTGAGTTTTGTGCATGGCAATAGATATGGACCTATTTGCAATCTTCTACATGTTGACATCCAGTTATGCCAGCACCATTTGTTGAAGATGCTTTCTTTTTTTCCATTGTACAGTTTTGGCTTCTTTCTCAAAAATCAGGTGTTCATAGGTGTGTGGGTTCATGTCAGGATCTTCAGTTCAATTCCATTGGTCCACATGTTGGTTTTTATGCCAATGCCAAGCTGTTTTTATTACTATAGCTCTATAGTAGAGCTTGTTGTCAGGGATGGTGATGCCTACAGAGGTGGTTTTGTTGTACAGGATTCTTTGGGTTTTTTGTTTTTCCATATGAAGTTGAGTATTGTTCTTTACAGGTCTGTGAAAAATTGTGTTGGGATTTTGATGGGAATTGCACTGAATCTGTACATTGCTTTGATAAGATTGCAATTTTTACAATGTTAATCCTTCCTATCCATGAGCGTGGGAGATCTTTTCATTTTCTGATATCATCAATTTCTTTCTTTTTTTTTTTTTTGGTTTTTTCGAGACAGGGTTTCTCTGTGTAGCTTTGTGCCTTTCCTGGAACTCACTTGGTAGCCCAGGCTGGCCTCAAACTCACAGAGATCCGCCTGCCTCTGCCTCCCAAGTGCTGGGATTAAAGGCGTGCGCCACCACCGCCCAGCTCTCAATTTCTTTCTTTAGAGACTTAAAGTTCTTGTCATACAGGTCTTTCACTTGCTTAGTTAGAGTTAATCCAAGGTATTTTATATTATTTGTGGTTATTATAAAGGATGATATTTCTCTGATTTCTTTCTCAGCCCATTTATGATTTGTATATAGGAGGGCTACTGATTTTTTTTTTTGAGTTAATCTTGTATAGTCTTGAACGTATTGGCACAGGAAACCACTTCCTAAATATAATACCAGTAGTATAGACATTGAGAATAACAATTAATAAATGTGACCTCTTGAAACTTAGAAGCTTCTGTAAGGCACACAGTAAATAAGACACAACAGCCTACAGAATGTGAAAAGATTTTCACCAACCCCATATCTGACAGAGGGCTGGTCTCCAAAATATATAAAGAACTCAAGAAACTATACATCAAAATAACAAACAATCCAATTAAATAATGAGCTATAGCTCTAAACAGAGAATTCTCAAAGGGAGAATTTCAAACGGCCAAAAGACATTTTAGGAATTGCTCAGCATCCTTAATTATAATGGAGATGCAAATCAAAATGACTCTGAGATACCATCTTATACTTGTCAGAATGGCTAAGATCAAAAGCAGTGCAGACATCATAAGTTGGAGAGGATGTGGAGCAAGGGGAACACTCCTCCACTGTTGGTGGGAGTGCAAACTTGTACAGCCACTTTGGAAATCAGTATGGCGGTTTCTCAGAAAATTGGGAATCAATCTACTTCAAGACCCAGTTATACTACTCTTGGGCATATACCCAAGGAATGCTCAATCATACCACAAGGACACATGATCACCTATGTTCATAGCACCATTATTCATAATAGCCAGAACCTGGAAACAACCTAGGTGCCCCTTAACTGAAGAATGGAGAAAGAAAATGTGGTACATATACACAATGGAGTACTACTCATCAGAGAAAAAAATGACATCATGAAATTTTCAGGCAAATGGATGGAACTAGAAAATATCAGCCTGAGTGAGGTAACCCAGACTCAGAAAGACAAACATGGTGTGTACCCCCTCATAAGTGGATACTAGATATAAAGCAAAGGCTAATCAGGCAACAACCCACAACTCCAGAGAAGGTAACTAACATAGAAGACCCAAAGAGGGATGTGTGGACTGCCCTGGGAAGGGGAAATAGATGAAATCTCCACGAGTAAACTGGGGATGAGGGTTGGGCAATGAAGGGTAGGGGATAGGGGATGAGAACATAAGGGAATGGGATGGTTGAGCTGGAATAGTAGGTAGGGGGAAAGCAATGAAAAACATACCATGATAGAGGGAGACATCACAGGGATAGAGAGAAACCAGGTGCTAGGGAACTTGCCAGGAATCCCCAAGGATGACCCCAGCCTGGACTACTAGCAATAGTGGAGAGGTTGCCTGAACTGAACTGGCTTGGCCCAGAGATCAGACCAGTGAATACCCTAACAGTCATCACAGAGCTTTTCTCCATGACTTATGGAAGCAGATGCAGACAGCCACAGCCAATCACCAGGCAGAGCTCCAGGAGTCCAATCAAAGAGAGAGAAGAGGGATTCTATGAGCAAGTGCATCAGGATCATGATGGGGAAACATGCAGGGATGACCAAACCAAAGGAGAGGGAACTCATGAAAGTTGGATCAATGGCTGTGGAGCCTACATGGGACTGGACTAGGTCCTCTGCATGGTGAGACAGTTGTGTAGCTTGATCTGCTTGGGGGGGCCCCTGGCGATAGGATCAGAATCCATCTCTAGTGCATGAGGCAGGGGGAAGGGCTTGGACTTGCCTCTACTGGATGTGCCTCTCCCTGGGAGGCCTTGTCATCTTGTGGGTGGGAATAGGGGTGGTCAGTTGGAAGGGGGAAGCTAGAGTGGCAGGAGGAGGGAAGAGGGAGATCTTTGATTGGTTTGTAAAATGAATGAAAAATTTTTCTTAATTAAAAAATGGGAAAGAAAAAAAGAGTCAAAATAAATTTGAGGGGTAAGACATTTGTGACAATAGTCCCTGGATTTTGGTTTCCTTCTGTCCCGTACCAAGTGACATTTAATATGAGACAGAGACTCTGAATTTTCTTTTAACAACATGCTTGGGTTTAGAGAAGGAGAGAGCCACACTCCAACTCCAAAACCAGCTTTAGTTTTTAATTGAGTCAGGACTACAATCATTTCCAGAGGTAATGAGATTTTACCCTGTAGAAAGTAATTGTACCCTTAGGCCTGATTATTCTTTTTTTTGGTATTTTTTTTCCAGACAGTTCTCCCTTCTTTAAAAGGCTGTCTATCCAAAGGTCCTTGATGTCATCAAGATGGATATTTTTATTTTCCTATAAAGACAAAAACAGAACCCCGCCCAGCCCTAATTTGGTGAGTTTTTTCTTTAGACATGTTGAATGACCATTTTGGTTGATGAACTATCATTTCTCCTAATCAAGAGGTCTCTATAGTTTGAATTGAATCTGTATCAATTTTGATGGTATCAATAGCTTTTCTTCTTCTGTGGAAACAAAAGCAGAATCTCTTTCTCAATGTATCCTGGTTTACATTCTCAGGTCAACATATCTTTAAAGTACACAGGCTGATTTAATTCAGTACCTTTTTTTAAAAAAAAAAACTATCTAATGTTTCTGCACAGCTGTTGTTTCTTTCTCATTAGCATTTAGAAAATTTAAAGTTAGTAAGGTATTATGCAATCTATCTCTGGGGGTCTTTATTAACCCTTTCTATTTATTTAGTATTTCTTTTAAAGTGCGATTAGATCTTTCTATAACTGCTTGTCCTGTTGGTTTGTGTGGTATACTTGTAGCATGCTTTATGTTGTAATATATAAAAAGCTGTTTCATTTTTTAGAGATATATGCTGGAGCACTGTCACTCTTAATTTGTACAGCTATCCCCATGATAGTCATGACTTCTAATAGATGTGTAATTACAGAATCAGCCTTTTCAGAACTCAAAGCAGTTGCTCAATTAAATCTTGAATATGTATCTATGGTATGTTGTACAATTTTAATTTTCCAAATTCTGCAAAATGAAACACATCCATTTGCCAAATTTTATTCCTTTGAGTATCCGTTGGGTTGCTTCCTGCAGGTAGTGGAGTTTGGTTATGCAAGGAACAAGTAGGACATTTCCTTGCAATTTCCTTGGCTTGTTGCCAAGCGGTGGAAAAAATCTTTTCTCAAACCCTTGTTTTTGATGTTTTTTTTCTTTTTATAAAATTCTGAGGCCTCCAGCACATTTCCTACTAATATCTGAGCAATATCATCATTATATTGTACTAGAGGGCTTGGCAGACTCACATGGGATCTGATATGTATTATATCTATAGGATGATTCCTATTCCACAGGATGATTCCTATTCCTAACTGTTTCTGGTAATTGTATAAATAGAGAAGTTAATTCTGAATCATCAGGGATAAGTTCAGCAGTTTCAATGTGTAAGAACACTCTTTTTGCTTATTGAGAATTAGTAACTATAGTAAGAGCTTCTGAAATATCCAATAATATCATAAGAATATCATACAATTCTGACATTTGAACAGAATCATAAGGGCTTTGAGCTACTTTACTTAAATTTCCTGATTTATAACCTGCCTTTCCTGCTTTATTTGTATCAGTATAAAATGTAGGGGCTCTAGATATTGGTGTTCCCATACAATGTGAAGTAGTACCCAATTGGTTCTTTTTATAAATTGATGTCTCTTGCTTTTGGGATATCTGTTGTTAATTTCTCTCAAAAAATTACTGCAAACTCTTTGCCAATGTTCATTTTCTGCCTATGAAGAGGAAAATTCACGATTAGTAAATGGTACTACAATTTCTACCGGATCCATTTCTGTCAATTGACAAAGTTTTAATTTCTCTTTCAGAATCAGTTCAGAAACCTTTTCCACATATATCTTTAATTTTTTACTCTGTGTGGTAGAAATATCCATTCTAAGATAATATCTTCCCTCTGCATTAAAATCCCTGTAGGGGAATGCATAGAGGGTAAAATAACCAGAATGCACTCAAACTCTGGATCCAAATGATGCACAAGTGCATCCTGTAATTTATTTTTCACTAAAGCCAATTCTCTCTCAGCTTCAGCTGATAATTCTCTTGGACTGTTTAAGTCCTTGTCTGCTTTTAAGGTTTGAGAAAAATTACTCAGTTCTTGAGTTGTAACTCCAATAGTGTGTCTTAGATAGGTAATGTCTCCCAGCAATTTTTGAAATTCATTAAGAGTCTGCAATTGTTCTCTCCTGATCTGTACCTTTTGGGGTTGAATTTTTTGTAAACCTATTTTATATTCTAAGTAATCAATAGAATCTCCTCTTTATATTTTTTAGGAGCAATCTGTAATACCCAACAAGGCAAAATTTTCTTTACTTCTTTGAACATATTTTCTAAAGTACTTACACTTGAATCAGTTAATAAGATGTCGTCTGTATAATGGTAAATTACAGACTGAGGAAACTGTACATGAATTAGTTCCAATGGCTGTCATACAAAATTTTTGCACAGGGTGGGGCTGTTTAACATCCCTCATGGGAGAACCTTCCATTAATATCTCTTAACAGGCTGGGAATTATTATAAGTTGTTGGGCTGACCGACAGATAGGGCTAAGGCAGGACCAGTCCAGCCAGTCTCTCCCTGGAGCTGAGTGGGATGGTGAGTGTTGACGGCCCAGACCTCCCCTGTCCACCAGAGAGAAGTACACTGAGCGGGGAGTCTTGTCAAAGCAGGAACTCATTTTATTGCATCAGCAGTGGACTTATGTAAGTTGGGGTGATGGGAGGATGGGGTGAAGATAGCAGGCCAATGAGATGATGCCATCTCAGCAGTTACTAGGCAGAGGCGATTCTAGGTCGGGTTGAGCTGAGTCACTCATATGCAGAAGTCATGTCCGAAGACAGGTCTCCAAACTCGAGCTAGGCTCAGGAAGTTACACTGGGCCTCACGAAGCCCAACAATTAGTACCGTGAAGTCAAATTTTTCCCTATCCTTTTCTTGTAGAGGTATAGTGAAAATACAGTCTTTTAAATCAATAACTCTAATAAACTCTCCTTTAGGTAACAGAGCAGGCAGGGGAATTCTAGGCTCTAAAGAGCCCATCAACTGAATTTTACTTATGGCTCTCAAATCTGTCAGTATATTCCATTTTCCAGATTTCTTTTTAAAAACAAATAGAGGAGAAATCCAAAGACTGGTTGACTCTTCAATATGTTGAGCATTTAGCTGCTTTTGTACCAGCTGCTCTAAGTCCTGTAATTTTTCTGATATGAAAGGTTTGTTCCACCCTGACAGATCTGTCAGTTAACCATTTGAAAATTAGGGTTGGCCCACAGTTCATGAGTTCCCACTAGTGTGGTTTGGTTGTCTCTGTAGGTTTCCCCATCATGATCTTGATGCCCCTTGCTCATAAAATTACTCTTCTCTCTCTTCAACTGGACTCTTGAAGCTCACTCTGGTATTTGGCTATGGATCTTTGCATCTGTTTCCATCAGTTACTGGATGGAGGCTCTATGATGACAGTTCAGGTATTCACCAGTCTGATTACCCGAGTAGGCCAGCTCAGGCACCCTCTCCACTATGGCTAGTAGTCTAAGGTGGGGTCATCCTAATGGATTCCTGGGAACTTCCCTAGTACCTTGTTTCTCCTTGTTCCCTCGATGTATCCCTCTATCATGGTATCTCTTTCCTTACTCTCCCACTCTGTCCCTGTTCCAGCTCAACCATCCCTTTCCCTTATGTTCTTATCCCCATCCCCTACCCTTCATTGCCCCCCTCATTCCCAGTTTACTCATGGAGATCTCATCCATTTTCCCTTCCCAGGACTATCCATATGTCCCTCTTAGTGTTCTCCTTGTTAGCTAGCTTCTCTGGAGCTGTGGGTTATAGTCTGGTTATCCTTTGCTTTACATCTAGTATCTACTTATGAGTGAGTACATACCATGTTTGTCCTTTTGTGTTTGGGTTACCTCAACTCAGGATCATATTTTCTAGCTATGGAGCCTCCATGGGACTGGACTAGGCCCTCTGCATAGGCAAAACTGTTGTTTGGCTTGACCTGTTTAAGGAGCCCCTGGCAGTGGGAACACAATCCATCCCTGCTGCATGAACAGGCTTTTTGGAGCCCAGTGCCTATGGTGGGACACCTTACACAGCCTTGGTTCAGGTGGAGGGGCTTGGACCTGTCTCAACTGAATGTACCAGGCTCTGCTGACTCCCCATGGGGGTCCTTTCTTTGGAGGAGGTGGGAATGGAGGGTGAGTTTGGGTAAAGCCTTAGGAACGGGAGGAGGGAAGAAAGGGGCACCTGTGGTTGGTATGTAAAATGAACAGGAAATTCCAATAATAAATAAATAAATAAATAAATAAATAAATAAATAAATAAATACAAACAAACAAACAAAAATAGTGTTGTTGGTACCTCTGAAAGATCAATAGCTGTTGTGCCCTGTTTTTAATATAGCCTGAATAGTCAGTGACTGTTCTTTATAATACCTTTTAATATTTGCCCAGAAGCATATGTTGGTTTATGATTTGTTTCTGAGATTGGCAGAATGTTGATCTGGGTATTCCATTGCTGTAACAAATCATGGCCCCATAAATTCATTGTTGTGTTAGCCATATATGGCTTCAATTTTCCTCTCTGTCCTTCTGGCATTCAACCCATGTAGTGTTTTATTTTACCTGAGATAAGTTTCCTATACCTAAAAGCTGAACATTTACCTCCTGAAGAGGCCAATTTGGATGCTATGATTCTGGTGTAATAATAGCTACATCTGTCCTGGTGTCTAAAAGACCTTTAATTACAATGTCATTGGTTCATATCTCTAGCTTTGGTCTTTGATCATTTTATGGTTTCGTTTGAAACTTCTGTTTTATCTTCTAAAGCTGTTTTGTCATCCAGAGAAGCATGGATTTTTACCATAGGCCCTAGGTCCTTTAATTACTCTGAGGAGGAGTTTTCCCCATGGTGATAGGGAATGACTGAACTAAATTCAACACTAAGTTCAACAAGGAGGCCTGCCAGAAGACCTCCATGGCATTTCCTGATGGATAAGGGTTGCCTTTCCAGTTCCTTGTTCATATGCATTCATTGGTCCAATTCCTTTGCTGCATCTTCTGCATAATCCAGAAGGTTGAAGCCTTCTGTTTGGGTTATCTCAAGAAGAAACATTGTTTCAAGGAATGCCCAGTCTATAATTTCTTCTTAGATGACCTTGTTTACCACAACTAAAGCATTTGACATTTTGATTTTTCCTTAAGCCTTTGGAAATCACCTCTCTTACTCAAGTGTCATCATAGTTAAGAGACTCAATATAGACTGTATACTGGATCCATTCTGCTATGGGTGCTGATCTGATCATTTAAGGCCCAATTATCCTTCTGCATTGTAATTAGCATTTTCAAAGGCCAAAGATTGAATTAGTACACATGTAACTTCTGCATCTGATATCATTCTATTTACAGCTGAAGTCAATCTTTGCAGAAATTCAGAGAAGGCTTCTTTCAGGCCTTGTATAACTTTAGAAAAGGCTCAGTCCTCTTTCCTGATTCTTAAATCTTGTCCAAGCATTTAAAACTTCTGAATGACCTAGGGACAAGGTGTGTACATCAAATGTAGCCTGACTATCTATATTAGCATACTGGTCCTCACCAAGGATTTGGTCTTGTGAAATCCCCTAACCTAATCTTTCTGATCAAGGGCCTTAGCTTCTTCTCTCAACCAGCTGCTTCATTCCAACTGAGGACCATATTCCAATACTGCTGTGACTAATTGTTTCAAATTGTTTAGAGTAATTTTGTTTTGAGAGGACCATGTATTCAACCTCTACCTCACATATGGTGAATGCATACCATAGAAAACTATTGCTTCCTTAATTCTCTTTAAATCTAACATTTCTATAGGATCTTATTTATATTCTGTATATCCTTGGAGATACTTGTCATTTGCTCGTCTTTAAATTAATAGTACTTGGATAAATCATAGGTTGTGTTTTAACAAACTTAGGCCACTCTTCTCTAATTTAGTAAGGTAATGGTGAGGTCAGTTCTCCTCTGAATTCTTCTGTCTATGCCTGAATGCTTTTATTATCAGTTTTAATAAATTTTTCTATGGCTTATAATTTACCATTAGTGACTTTTTCTAAGGCTTGTATATTTTGAGTAGTGAGCTGTTCTAAAAATCACATATTATCAGTGACCTTTTTGTTATCTTTATTGAAAAATACTTCTAAAGCCTTTATCTCATCAGTCAAAGCTGTTTTATCCTCCTTAGTAATTATTTATAAGGCTGGCATATTATCAGCCACTTTCTTGATCTCTTCATTGGTAAATACTCCTAAAGCTTTTATATTATCAGTCAACGTTGTCTTATTCTCCTTTGTCTTATTACAAATAGTAACTATTTGTAAGGCCTGCATACCTTTCTCTAAGGCCTATGTCTTTTCAGTCAATCTCTCATTTTTGGCACTGTTATCAAACCATTTTTTAAAAGGATAAGATATGAATTGCCAAACTAATAACAATTATGACCAAAATTATATTGATCTCAGCTAGGTTGCTTATCTTCTTAGTTAATGTTTCTAGCATCCTGTCCATATTAACATTGAGCAGGGCCCTAATTCCCTGCATTGTGATATTTCCAATCATTGACCTGGGAAAGGTTTTAGGATTGTTCTTTCTGTTTTTTTCTTTTACTCCGCCTCTTTTTCTTTCTTTATTTATTTGAAGAGCAGGCAGAGAGCTCGGGCCCATGGCATGGGGAACTCAAAGACTAAATGGTCAGGTGGGCGGGGAGGGCCGGGGTGGTGGGATGTTCAGCAGATTTGGGCCTCAGAGGCAGGCTGCACATGTGCTGGCCGCATACCCGCACACCCTCCCTCGGAGGCAGGCTGCATGTGGGTGGCTGTTGGTGGGTTAACCAGGCCCCACATTAAAGTCCTAGATAATGAAAGAAGTCTGTTGATCAAGTCAGAGTTTATTAACAGGCAAAATCAGTCCACTACACTCACAATATAGAACAAAGCTGCCACAGCACCACTGATCCAGCTGCCGCCGCCTCTGCATTCCAAAGGGGGATAGAGACCTGAACCAAGCTGCTAGCCATGCTTCTCAGTGGCTCACTACCAGCTCTTCACCATCCATGTGAGTGTGATTCCCCTGCCTTGGCTTTTTATTCTGGTATTCAGTCATGTATCCTCTAATTCAAACTCCACTCTTAGGGCCAAGCTGCTCCTTACTATTGGTTATTGGACCAAAAGTCAAAATTCCCACAACAATCATGTCTGACAAAGTGGATTAAAAACAACAATTAGCCGTAAGCATGAAAAGGCCAGTACACACTAATAAAGAGAACAATTCATCAAGAGTTAATAACGCTAAGTATTTTTACACCAAACTCTGGGTCTCACAATTTCATAAACACTACTGTTCATAGAGGATGACAAAAGTCCCAGTACAATGTAAGTAGATGAGTTTACTCTCCTATTGTTGTTTTTAGACAGGTCATCCAAACTAAAATCAATAACAAAAGTAGACCTATCAGATAGCTACATAATATGTCATCTAAAAAGGAAAGAATATATATTAAAAATTATTTTATTGGTATGAGTGTTTTGGTTATGTGCATGTTTCTGTACCATGTGTGTGCCTTGTGTCCATGGAGGTCAGAAGAAGGCATCAGATCTCCCAGACCTAGATTTACAGAGCTGTCATATGGGTGCTGGAAATTGAACTCAGGCCCTATGAAAGACCAGCCGATGCTGTTAACTACTGAGTCATCTCTCCAGCAGCAGAGAATACATTCTTCTTGGCAGCCTATGGAACCTTCTCTAAAAGAGACCATATTCCATATCACAACACAAATATTAGCAAACACAAGATAATGAAAATAATTGTTTGTATCTTATTAGAATATCATGGACTAAAACTAGATATCAATACAAAGAGAAACCATAGAAGCTTTACAAATACTTAAAATAAAAACATTCTTAAATGACCCATGAATAAATCAATGAATAAATCAGATAGGAAATTAAAAAAAAGAAAACTACAACTGTGATGGTCTGAATCAGAAATTCTCTTGTAGCACCATAATTGAACACTTGGTCCCCAGTTGGTGGCACTCTTTGAGGTTGCTTATGGAGCCTTTAGGAGGTATAACTTTGAGGAAGGAAGTGAGTCGCTGGGGGCAGGCTTTCAGGGTCTACAGCCCCTTCCCACTTCCATCTCACTCTCTCTGCCTCCTGTGTGTGCACGAGAACCTGATTAGCCAGCTTCCTTTGATGGCCACCTGCTGCTGTTCCTCTCCTTTCATAAACCTTCTCTCTGGAATCATAAGACAAAATAGTCTCTTCTATCTATAAGTTGCTTTTTATTCATGGTATTTTATCACAGTGAAAGAAAAATAAATACAACAACTTACCAGAAATGTTGAGATACAGTTAAGCTAGTTTTATGAAGAATATTTGTATCTATTATTCATATGTAAAATGTAACAGAAATATCAGATAAATAAGATAATGTTAAAACTTGTTTGTAGAAACAACCAAAAAAGAATAAGCCAAACACAAAACAGTACATGATAAAAATAATTCAGTTGTTAAAATGAATGGAATACAGACTAAAATAACAGTAAATAGCCAAGAGTTGATCCATTGAAAACAGTGACATAGAGACATTCATAGACAATGCAACTGAAAGAGAAGATCTAAATTCTAAAAATATTAATGTAAAAATGAACATAATCACAGATTCTAATTAAAACCGATAGAGCATTAGGAAATACTTTGAGAATCCATATTTAAAAAACTGAAAAATTAAGAATAGTTGGGTTAATTTCTAGACACATATGGCCTACCATCAGTTAAGAGGATAGAAAAATATAAGTATGTCCATAGCAAAAAAAGAGATAGAAGCATGAATGAAGAATCTCCTGACAGATACAAGCTCAGGATGGAACTGCTGGCCTCTACTAAATCTTTAAAATCAGCTAACCCAGTACTCCCCAAAGTGTTTTGTAAAATAGAAGGGATACCACAAAATAATTCTACAAAGTCACCATCAACCCATAGAAAATCAGATAAGAACATAACATGAAAGTACATAGTGATTTCTTTGATGAATACCAACATAAAAATTCACAATAAAATTCTTACAAATTGAATTCAAGAATAAATACACTGTATTCAAGATAATACACCATGAAAAATTTGGTTTTATTCCATAGATACAAAGATTATTCTACATGCACAAATTAATAAATATAATGTAGTACAGAGACTTAAGACAAAAATCCACATGATCCTCTTGATACAAGTAGAAGATGCTTTTCATAAAGTTCAACATCCCTTTAAAATGGAATTTTCAAAGAAACAAAGAATAAAAACAACATACTTCAACAACCAAACTTTAGCCACTACTACATTATTAATAACTGAAGAAACAATTAAGTCATTTCCTCAAAGGTCAGTAACTGACAAATTATTCCCAATATTTGGTCTTATTCAATGTAATCCTAAAAGTTTAAACTAGAGCAATAAGACAGGAGAAATATATAAAAGGTATATAAATAGGAAAGAAACAAACCATATCATTACTATTTGCACTTGTGATTCTACATGAAAGCACACTAACACCACCATAAAACATAAACACAGCATTGTAGCAGGACACAAAATCCACACACAAATATAAGTATCATTTTTATAAACCAACAGTGAACAGTCTAGTACAAATTATGAAATAAGTCCCATTTTCAAAAACTAAAAAAAAAAAAAAAAAAAAAAAAAAAAAAAAAAAAACCAATTTTAAAAAAAAAAAAAAAAAAAAAAAAAAAAAAAAGGTAGTAATAAACCTAAGGAAGGAAGTTAAGGGATAATGAAAAATGTAAAACACTGAGGAAATCAAAGAAGACACTAGAAAATGGAAAGATCTCCTCTGAGTTTGAATATGCAGAATTAGTGTTGTGAAAATGGCTACATTTCTGGAAGGTGTGCACAGAGTTAATGAAATACTCATTGACAGTTGTCATACAGTTAGAAAAAACAATCATAAACCTCATGTGGAAGAAAAGTGTTGTTGGTTGTTTTGGTCTTTTGAGGGGCCCACCACCCAGCTCCCAAATAAATCACACAGAGGTTTATTCTTGCTTATGAATGTCAGACCTTAGCTTGGATTGTTTCTTGCCAGCTTTTCTTAAATTATCCCATTTACCTTGTGCCTCTGGGCTTTTTCCTTTTCTTACTTCTGTAAATCTTATTTTCACTGTTATTCCATGGCTGGCTGTGTGGCCAGCCCTTAGCATCCTCCTCTCCTTATTCTCTCGTTCCTTCTTTTTTTTTTTTTCCTCCCAGATGTCTCCTTTTATATATTCTCTCTGCCTGCCAGCTCCACCTATCCTTTCTCCTGGCTTGCTGTTGGCCATTCAGCTCTTTATTAGACCATCAGGTGTTTCAGACAGGCAAAGTAACACAGCTTCACAGAGTTAAATAAAGCAAGTTAAGCAAAGTAATGCATCTTAAAATAATATTCTACATTTCCCCATTTTTGTCTAGATAAAAAGAAAGGTTTTAACTTTTACTATAACTGCATACAACAAAAACAGTTATCAAGTAAGAATTAATTTACAATATTCAGTATATTTACATTTAGCAGATTCAGAGAAAGCACTCCACCATCCATCCATCTTAGTGACTCCAAAGTTTTATACATAATCTACTCTCTACCATAACTAAGGAAAACTACAAATTTAACTATCTAGCCTTCAACTCCATCAAAGACCCCAGAAAGATAATATTATTTGAATAAACAAAAAGTGCATTGCAAACAACTTCAAAAACCCTAGCAATGACAGAGACATCTGGCTGCCTGGACAGTCACCCAAAGTTTCTCTGAAATGTTGAAGAATTCATCTTCAGCCTACCAGTTCATAGGATCTGGCACACATTTCAATGAAGCAGGAGATTTGAAAGACTGTCCCACCTGTGTTGGCAAAGTTTGTCAGTCACTTTTCTCTGTGTCCTGCAGAATGTCTGTTAGTGTCTTTTGTGAAGAAGGAACCCTGAAGGACTATCCCACCTTGTTTTGGTAAAGCTCAGCAGTCACTTTCCTGTGGGTCTTACATGTCTAGTCTGCACATCACATTATCAACAGTCAAAGACAATAGAAAATTTCTTTGCCCAGTGGCTAACCTTGTCATAATGAAAGTTAACTCCATAAGGAGTTTCTTCAGCATCCATCATCTCTGAAGTAAATTGGTGCTGCCAGGAGCAGATGTGTCTTATTGTCATGAAAAATCCTAAGTTAACAAAACATTTTAAATGCTATATTCTGTAGGTCTTTGAAAGGTTTGAAGACCATCTGTCTATCTAAAATATATCTTTATATGATCTGGAAAATATACCTAACGTACCTACAATTTTGATTGTTATAAATGACTAACCACTAACCAATGTTTCCTGATTATCCTATATAGTTTATAATAATAGCTTTCAAAAACTAGAACGTCTCTCTACATTTCCAAATGAACTGTGTAGCTAGAGTTTTGCTGCCTTGCCCACAGTCAGGACAAATCTTTGTCACCCGCCAGTCCCACAGCTGCTCAGACCCAACGAAGTAAACACAGAGACTTATATTGCTTACAAACTGTATGGCCGTGGCAGGCTTCTTACTAACTGTTCTTATAGCTTAAATTAATCCATTTCCATAAATCTATACCTTGCCACGTGGCTCGTGGCTTACTGGCATCTTCACATGCTGCTTGTCCTGGTGGCGGCTGGCTGTGTCTCCTTCCACCTTCCTGTTCTTTTCTCCTCTCTGTTAGTCCCGCCTATACTTCCTGCCTAGCCACTGGCCAATCAGTGTTTTATTTATTGACCAATCAGAGCAACACATTTGCCATACAGAACATCCCACAGCAGAACTGCATAGGCACAATACCTCAAACAAAAATAGAAACATACATAAAATATGTTTTAATAAAAATGACCTTAAATTTTTATCAATATAGAAAAATCCTTTAAACAAGAGTAGAAATA